>VZTE01002665.1:209676-248298 GCA_013397775.1 Eulacestoma nigropectus | reverse complement strand
TAATTTTTTTTTTTTTTTTTTTTCCTTTTTTTTTTTTTTTTTTTGCTTCATTATCAGCAGAGCCAGACTTGATGGTGTCACTGACGGGGAGGGGGAAGAAGAGTGGAGTGCAGATGTTGCAATCAACTTCATGCTGATGAAGATTTCCTTATCATGAAGTCTGAGAGACTGCTTTGGTAGGTAGTAAAGTGGGTGACCAAAGACAGCGTGAAATTTGGATTACAACTGAACACACAAAAGGAAGTGGCAGCTGCAGTAGGGAAAGCAGAATTACAGTGAGCTGAAGAGCAGGAGAGGGAAAAGTTGAGCTTGCAAAAGTGGCTCTCCCGCCGGAATACTAAAGACAGATCTGGTGGCAATGCGAAGACCTCCAGGAATATTCAGCCCTTGCAGAACCGAGCATTTGCATTGCTGTTTTCTTCCCAGTCACAGGAAGGGTGTATTGCTTCAGTGAAAGGATGGCACATGTTCCCTATCTGTAATGCCCAAGCATGAAAGTCACTCAGAAAAAGAAAAGCCACCAGCGACTGCAGAGGTACCCAGTGAGCCATCCAGAGCTCAGTTCAGGCTGGGCTCTCCCAAAAGTACAAAGGTAGTTTGTCTGTCTACTGTTATAAGAAATAGTTAGTAAACTCCTCCCTTTAACTATTTTTCAACAAAATCAGTAGAAGATTTGATTCTTAAGGAAAGACATAGAAAGAAAGAAAAATGGGCGTAAAAGCAAGGAAAAGGAGCAAAACCAGGTCTGCTCATACCTTTCTAGACCATTTTCTGGAGAAACAAGATCTAATGCCCCCATTTGATTGTCTCAGCATGATTATTTAGCATGATTATTAGTTAAAGGAGCTCACAGTGCTGGGCTGAATCCCCAGCCCTACCAGTGGGTACTGAATGACCTTGCACACACCTTTTTGCCTCAGTTTCTCCAAGTGTAAAATAACTGCACCGATATTGACTTCCTGCAATGCCTCATTGCCTCAGTACCTACTCATGAAAAATACAATTACAAGAGCTGAGCATAATTACAAGTTCCTGCGCCGTCTCTGGAAGGTGGTGAGGTGAATCAGCTGACTCAGTAATGAAAAGCCAGGTTTCCTCCTCAAGGTGTTAGAGGAAATTGTTACTTGAAACACTTAGGACATGACCTTCAAAAGAATTCAGCTCCCCAGATTTCCAATTTCTGGCCCATTTTTAGACACTCAGAAACTGCATTTCCAAGCCAGCTTCTCCCACAACAGATGCCAACATTCGCACAAAGGTTCTTCTAAAAATCCCCCAACTCTGCTTCACTGCTGGGAACGGGGACTCAGCTTCTCCTGAGAATCCCTCCATCCCTCGTGAGCACCAAGGAGCTGATTTCTGCATCTGAACCTGTGTATTTCCACATGGAAAAAAGGCAGCACATGCCAAAATGCTCCAATCTTGCTCCAGAAAAAAGCCTGACCACATGACAGATGAGCATGGAGATGTCTGTCCTCCTCCTGTACCTGTTTTAGTCCTGCAGGTCAACTCTGATCAAGAAAGCTCTAATGACAAAAATTAACTATCACAAAAAGACACAACAAAGACCTAGGGGCAAAAAAACGTGGTTTGTGTTTGGTTTGGTTTTGGGGTTTTTTTTTGTTTTCTTTTTTTTTCTTTCACCACAGTGTCTGCAGGCTCTTATTTCAGCAGGAAAGTGTTTTTACCCTGGGAGGGAAATGTAGTCTGGGGAAGGGAGCAGCATTTAGTCACTGTCTGGGTCTACAGGATACGTGCGTGCCCATGCAAGTGTGTAAATCTGATGCTGTCAGCAAAACTTGCTGTCTCCTGACAGACACCCCGCGCAGCCTTCAAAACTCCTACAGTCAATCCTCTCACCTGTCAGCCTGAAAGATAACCTGGAGTGCTCTTCCCTTCTCTTCCTCCACGAAAACACCAGCAGAGGTACAGTTCTGTCACTTGGAAATATGAAGATTCTGGGATTCTCCAGCACAGCCTCTCTCCGAGGGGTTATTTTAAACATTTTTATCTTCCAGCTCACTTAAAACTCTAACAAATAAAACTAAATGATGGTGTTAATTTTATCTGCTGCTCCATGTACTGCTGCAGTCTTCAGTCTTCCACTGCGGTCCAGCCTCCAGCGGCGCAGGCAGCGGAGCTGGAGCAGTGGGCCCTGGCTGGCTTTACAAGATGCCTCAGCTAATAATCTGTCAATTTATCTTCCTCCACTGTTCTCTACTGCTTTCCATGGGGGGGGGAACAAAAAACATTCCCAAAGCTTTTTTATTTTTTTGGCTGCATACGTATGTCTATATAATTATCAAAGCATCACTTAACGTTCGCTAAGACAGATCGCGTCATTGAACAACTCATTTTGAGAACTGCAGCCTGGTATGACTGGGCCTTTTGGCATAATTGAATCCAGACTACTGCTGTCAAAACAGGGAATTTATGAATAATAAATTGATTGTAGCCAGCTAAGCTAAGTCTGAAAGATAGCAAGTTATGTCAAGGACTAAGAAGAAATTATAAAACACAATAAAGATTAATTTAGAATCAAACTTGCAATGCTTCCATGGTGGACAATAAAAGCAAATAAAACTGATGTTCTTCTATGACATAACTTATAGTTATGCCACAAAGTGCTAATGCTCATAGACAGAAATAAGTGAAGAAAAAACACCTGCACACCTTAAATGTTAGTGCAAATATGAGATGCAACGTGATAATTCAACACTGTGGATGTTGTCACAGCCCTGATGGTTTCTAGGTTGGGTTATCACAGTTTATAGAAGGGGTGATGTGTTTTACTAGATCAGCTGATATGCAGAACAGCAGCAGGCAAGTGTTCTGGCATGGCATGTGTTGGTGAAATCTCTGAGCTTCAAATGAGCACGGTTCAAGGCTTCTGTGCCACCAAAAGGCAAAAATAGAGATACAAAGGAACTCCACCCACCAAAGAAACAGCCAGAATTAATGGCCACAACTGAAGGCAGAAAATAAGCTGTAGGGTGCGACTGTCTTTATAGCAAAGACACTTAGGAGATGGAACAAAGGGTCACAAGGAAGAACACGTTCCCTATCCCATCGCTTTGAAACCATGACAAGCTGCCTGTCTGCAAAGAGTATTTTAACTGCACAGAAGTTACAGGAGCAACGGAGTCATGGGGTAAAATCCTGCAGCCTGTGATCTGTAGAAGTCACTCTGTGACCTCCCAGTCCCTCAGGGCCTTGGACTGCATTAACCTCTGCCAGTCCTGTGGCCACCCAGGGCCGTGCACGTCCAGGCTCCACATGCAGTTCATCTGCTAAGAGGAGCTAATTAAGGCAGCACTGCTGGTTCAAAGAGGGAACTCCAGCACTTTGTACATCTCCTGTTACTCCTGTTGTCTGGGAAATTGTTTTCTCTTTAATTTTCTCTAGCTTGTGGCTCTGATCATAGACTTCACAACCTCACTAAGCCCCACAACTGTCTGTTTCCGAATTCCTCTTGAATTCAGAACTGGCCTGATTTGATAATCTTCAGCACTGCTTCAATCATTGTGGATGAGTGTCTTACCAGGGCAAACACCTGCCCAAACCTCCAGCTTTCAACACTTGCTCTGCACGTGCTGGCCAAACTCCCTGCACATCACCTGCAGGTCAGACCACAGGAATGCCAGGCATGGGCTAATAGGAGCAGATGGTCCTCCAGCTTAATGGTTCCCAGGGAGCCAGTGGACTCGATGAAGTAATCATTATCAGCACATTATGTTGGTTTCATGACAAATTGTCCTCCAGGAATGTAAAAAGTTAACACAGGATCAAGACCTCTCTTTAGAAGTTTGCCATTAACAGCTGGTCAATTATTCTACTTTTAAATAAAATGAGTAATCATAACTGAACTCAATTTACACAAGACACATAGAAAATTCCAGAACTGCCTCAAAGTCATCCTTCTTTTAAAACAAAACATTCAAATAAGCTAAACAAGAAAAAAATGGTATGACCTGGAGCCACCCTCATTCACGAAGTAAATTGAAAGTAACCACTTCCAACTCGGTGGATTTATGAAGATGGGTGCTAAAATAAGGAGAAAACTGTTGGGATGATGTCTTCTCTGGCAACATTCTGAATAAACATTACTGACTTTTTAGCTGGGCCATGTCCTGATTCCTAATAACATCCAGGTTTCCAGCCCCGTATTCCCAGCCTGGATTCACTGCAGCCACATCTGCAAAGCTCTGTAGAAACCTAGAACATCTACAAAGCTCTACATTTAAGCTGTGAATTTGGAAAAAAAACCCCAAACCAATACCAACCAACCCTGCCATCTGCTAGTAAATGAAACCAGGGGTTTATTGGCAAGATTTTCAATAAGGAAATGGTTCTCAGAACAAAATTGATTCCAATGACAAGATACAGTAATTGGGGCAAAGAGATAAACTTTCAGTCCTTGCATTGGCTACCGGCCTGAAAACATCTGTGGATTTAGGTCAATTCAAAGGGCAAAAGTCACAATTTCAGCATAGTGAAAACAGTAGAGGCTTTCTGCAAACCTCTGTTGACTTTGCTAAGAGCACAAACTCTCAAAAAAGGAGATAGAAAACCTATCTATACATTTATATGGATGTCTGTATTCAGAAAAGAACTGCTCTGTGCCCTGACCTCTTATCATAGCTGGTCTTATTATATTCTCTTTCAATGGTATCGAGTGATTCTATCATTATTAATAAGACATGTTGATATGACATTAATAAGACAAGCTAAGTTCTCCCCCACAGCCTGACAGAATACAGAGTAGCTGATAGGCTTATGTTCTTCCAGAATTGATGGATTTTCTTATTCCCAAGTCTTTCCCCTGCCAACTGCTCTCCCTTCTCATCTAAGAGGCCTAGGGAGAAGCAGGACAGTGTGGATGGGGGATGGAATCAAATGTTGCACAAATTTATCTTTGCCCACCTGGTCCTCTCTTCCCTTCCACCCACTGTGGAACATCAGGATGAGGCAGCGACAAGGGACTCCGTATCCCACGGAAGAGCTTTGTAACACTCCCCCCCCTCAGCAGACTCTCTCTCTAACACACATATGTTTGACTTCACTGGAGAAGTTGCCAGGGAACCCAGCCATGATGGAAAAGCAAATCTATTCAGAAGGAGGAATGACACCTTCTCAAGGAAGGACCAAAATAGGATTAATGCCGGGTACACTTCCACCATCCTTTAGAGGAGGATATTAAAAGTGTTTTGCAAATCAACAGCCTGCAACATCTCTCTTGGATGGTTAACTACTCTTAATTTTCAAGGTCAAGCCTCACACTGTATCACAAAGAGAAAAACTACAAAATAGTCAAGAAACTCTCTCCCATGCAGAGGATTGTGATTTGTTTTTTCATTCTTTTTCTGGTCTTGTTTTGGAGTGAATCTCAAATTTAGCGTCATCAACAACAAAGACACTTTCAAGGAAATATTTCAAGGAATATCTTTTCTTCTCAAAACCAGTGAAAACGTACAGATGAAACCTTATTTTGGATACTGCAATCCTCATTACATCTCAGCCCTTTATGCTCTGCAGCTCTGAATGTTGCCGGTCAAATTTTACCCTCTTTCACACTACAGTAAATCTAGGCTAAATCCACTGGTTTAGCTGGAATTACTCGCGTTTCAAGCTCATCTCCTAGAGCATGAAAATGTTATTTGTGGTAAAATGAGTTATTGTATTTTTCTCTCCATTAACATTGATGTGTTTCATGTAGCAAATACTGGACGTAGCCACTGTGTGCACCACCGATGATGAGGGAAATCAGTAGAAGATCAGAACTTAATTGTTAAATGATCTTTCACATTGTCAGAAAATTAATGGCACACTGTGGGCCATGTAGTGCATGCCTTGGAAATCTCAGTGCAAGTTCCCAGCTCATTTGAATAATTTCAGTTTATACATTTAATTTGCTCTTTATGCAGACATTTAATTTGCTTTTGTTTTGTTTTTTAAAGAAAAACACCACGTATTAGGAATCTTTATGCACGCACATGTACATACACATTTCCAAGAAAGTGCTATTTTCAAGCAAATTATATGAAATGTAAAATTAACAAAATGCAAATAATATAAACAATCTAAATTAAATATTAAAACAATGCTATATTTGAATGACTGGATTTTATTTTCATAAGAAGCTGAACTATAAAGCATTCTTACCAATGCAACACCCAGCTGTTTGGTGTTTAGCAGCGGAATAACATTATTCTAGTGCAGCTGCTGTTATTGTTTGCTGTATTTCTGCCAACTCGTGGAAGCCAGAGATGTTCGTCTCGCAGAGAGGGACAGCTCTGATGAAAGCTCCAGTTTGACAGATGCTCCCATCAACAACTTTGTTCCTCTGATTGACTACACGGTATTTTAGGCAAATTAACCTGTCCAAAAAAACTCTTTATTGCTATGCTTGTGGCACAGATGGAAATATGAACTTGACAATTCTGGGTACTGGCTCAGCAATTAACGGAGATGTTTCAATAGACTAATGAACTTTCATTCAAAGCATGCTCCCTGTCAGGAGAAGAGACAGGCTGTTGTTTGAGGAAATGTTACAGAATGTCAAATAGATCTTGACAGTGATGCTACTATGAAATCTGAAATATTAGAAAGGCACAGAAAGGAAGTCATTTAACACCTTTATAATCTCGGGTGATCTGAGATGAATCTTTATTATCAAAGTCGGAAACTCTATCGCATTTTACAGTCCTTTTGCTGTAATTCACACCCTGGATAATAACAGTTCTCAGTCACTACAGCTGTTCCATTTTGAATGGTCACCCGTTATAGAGGAGGAAAGAAAAAAATCAAGCCATCATTCTTCTCTTTTATGAAGATACTAATATCCAACTAATTAATAATTACCTAAGAAACTATTACAGGAAACCCAAATTATCTGAAATAGTATGGTAAAAGCAGAACTATGCATAATTAGTGTATATAGATAAATATTAAAAGCATTTATTTGCTTAGGGAGAAACCAATGGAAGGTTCTAGGGTAGGCTGAAGAAAACATACAGAAATGACTTAAAAACATGCATTTGATAAACTGAATTGACATATCCAGCTTACACAGTGTATGTAGTGCTACTAATGCAGTAACACTGGCCAGATCTTATCCTCGATGGCCTAATTCCTGCACACTTCCAGGATGGGGGACAAGAGGAGCAGGCCAGAGAGGAACCTTTTGCTAGATCAGAACTGAAAATCTGATGGTTCTCCCAGCTATATTTTTCAATCCGATTTATTCAACACGGGCAATCTATTCTTTAATTTTTTGAGAGCTGCATTACATTCCTTTTGTTGGGGAGGAGCTAAACCTGTCCCATACAGTCAGGTACCTAACACTGGGTAAAAAATGTGCAGTGTGACAAAATATAAACCACTTTTCCTACATAACTCATAAACAGCTTGAATCTCATCATAAAATATTAAAGCCTAATATTGCAGTTGGTTCCTTTGGAGTATCAAGACTTGGAATAGCCCCAAGCATGTCAAACACGCATTGGAAATGCTACATTTTTAAAGCAAGGCAACGTGTTGACTGATAATCTGCAATATTTAGTCTAAAAAACTTTGAACGGTTTTTAAAATTCTTGAAACCATTAACTACTTGATGACCTAATAGCACTAAAATGACCATTAAAATTTACGTGGGCTTTTTAAAAAGTCATCAGTAAATAAAATAATACGAAAATACTGCTCTGCTGCTATATTTAATCCTACAACAAGAAAATTGCTTCTCCTACTTAATCTAACTGCAATATTCCCACTGGTTTCAAAGTAATTCCACATATTAGCTTGTAACTTGGACAAGCGCCATTCTAGAGTGATTCTTTGAGCTGACAAATTAATAAACCAGTTAAGATGGGCAAACAGCCCTGACCTGTGTCTCCCTTCGCCTTCCAGGTATACCAAGGGCAAGGCTGGATCTCTGGATGCCACTCACTCGCTGCTCCAGCGCAAAGCCCAACCCCTCCTCCATACAAACCACTCGATAAATCATTTATCCTGACTCCTTTCTCAAACTGTTAGATGCTGCTTACTTCTATTCCTCTTGAAACGATGCTCACAGCCATAAGTATCATAATTAATTATGCAGACTATTATTGTACATGACATACCTGTTTCTTACATTTAACCATCAGAGCAAGCTGTTTAGCTATGACAAATGGGAATACATGTTTCTAGTGCTCTACTTTTCATTAAAGAAGAGAATCACAGAGAACCAGGCTATTTCTGTCGACCAGAATCGAATAGGAATATTTTCTATCCACTGCCTCATAGGTTCCTCCCAAAATTTCCTGTTTCATACAATTTCCCAATACCAATTTATGAACATTTCTTTATGTCTGGAGATATAATACAAAACCTGAAGCAGTCAGAAGGCAAATATCCACTTAAGCATCTTTCAGCTATACATGCTAATCAGCAACACATTCCTCACCTAAACTGCTCACCCCAATGCCACTGGATCAAGTGATGAAACACCAGAGTTTGGAGCTAAAGGGGAAAATTCAAAGCAAAAAGGGTTTGGGGAAAGAGACTGTATGAGGAATTACTTCAGCCAGAACAGGGGAGGTAGGCTGAATCCCTCGAGAGGAGCAGCAGCCCTGTTAGAAGCAAGTGGAAGGTCAACAGATAGCCCTGTTCAGAGGTAAAAATAATGGGTATCTCTTTGTCTAAAGGTGGTAGAAGAGGAAAAAGCTCTGAGGACCTTTGGCATCCTGCTGAGATTAGTGAGGTATTTGTGTCCCAGTGCACCTGGTTTATATCCTATAGCACAGTGGCTGGGGAGCAGGATGTCAGGCTGGAGCTCTCCAGAACCGCTCTGCCTGTGAGGGGTTTGTTGTTGAACAGGGAGAAGTGGGCAGACGACCTATTGACTACACAGATCGATTCCTTTTGTTATCTTGGCCCATGAAACTCTGCCAAATTTTAACGCCAGGAAAATCATATGAAATTCCCTTTTAACTTGAGGATGAGGTGTCCGACTCTTTAAAGCAGCCTGCTCTGATAGCAGGCAATGCAAAGACAGTGCTGAAAGAACACTGCAGTGAAAGGCCAAGGAAAGTTCTGTTTGCCAGAAAGTGGAGTTGAAAGGCTTGCCTTGGGAACTGTAATCAAACGGCCAGATTAAAGCAGTGCTGGATGTCCTGAAGTCCACAGGAATTCTCAGGAAGGCCCTGCTCACGCCCCGAGAAGACAATGAGTCAGCAGCTGCTCTCTCTGTTTGAAAAGCTTCTCTATTTCTTCCTCCATTTCATTTGTACCAGACTGAAGATCAAAGACCTGGTGACTGCCACATGCGTGGTACCTCCTGAAGCACGGGGTGCGTCAGAGGGCAGAGGAATGAGCTCCATTACACAGGAGGAGAATAAAGCTGGGGGGACTGGAGAGGGACTGCTGATGTGACAGCAACAAGTGCAGAACTGCAGCTCCACATCCAGCAAATGATGGGGCTAACCCTGTGTGAGGACAGATCCTAGATGCATTCTGTGGTGCTTTGAAGTGATGGAAGGAGGAGAAGGCAGCATCACTTGAATGAGGAACATATCTATAGCTATATAAACACAAACATATATACATCAAAATATTTACAGCTGTATGCTTTCGTAAATCACTGCACTGCCTTCAGTCTGCAAAACATTGCTGGTGATTTCAACAGCTAATTACTCGGTATTTTCCCCCTCATTCTCCTAGTTCTTTACTCACTATAAAAATGACAGTTGTAACTCCTATAAAATGTTGATTCAATTCAAGACACTTGGTAAATTTCATCACCACTTCCAAAGCAAGATTAAGGAACGCCCTACCAACCTGTTCCTGTTTTATAAATAAATTGTACTTCCTGACGCAGAAATTAAATGTGTTGCTTGGGTAAGGTGGTGAACTGCAGCCAGACTTACATTTTATGGAAATCTGTGACAAACAGGCTAATAAGGATTCTTTATTTTTCATTTACCAAGTTCCATCTTTCTGTATGAGCAATATGCCATGTAGAAGATGACTCTGAGCTTTTCTCTGCAGATAAATCTGACATATTCTCCCTTATTTAACTATTATTTAACTACTGACTGCTCAAAAGGAAATCAGCCCATTCTTAAAGCTTAACCCTAAACAATCTTTCTCTTTCATTTTTCACAGCACAGCTTTTTACTTTCTTGAGTCATCAAACTGACAACTACAGTCCCATTTTGGTTGAAATGGTGAAAAGGTGTTTCAGTGCTTGCTGCTGCCCAGTCATGATAATTGTGGGTGTAAACGCTTGCCCTTGTTTCAGAATTGGGAGTTGGAGGCTGCATCCTGCCCATCATATTTAATTATCGCCATAAGCTCTCCTCCTCCTCCTGCCTGTTCCAATGATGGAGCGTAGCGCATACTACATTAGTGAATTTTTTTTTTATGTAGGCACCATTTCCTTATTATGGTTTGCATTGTGCTTAGCACAGTAGGACTCTGTCCCTATGTGGCATCATAAAACAGTAAGCATAAAATAATAGTAGTAATTATCAGTAGAAAATAATTAGATGAAAAAGACTGACCTCCCAGTGACAAATCACATAAAACCCCAGTACATAAAGCATTCAGCCTTCTTAAAAGCATCAGCACCAGCAGAAGTCATGCTTGTGATAAAGACATGGCAAGAAGCCATGGATGGAAATATTGTAATGCCCTCTGGGAGCATTTCCATCCACTGTAGACACGTCTGTGCTCTTCTGTAATGGGGAAAGACAGGCTCACCTGGAAGCTGGGGAGTCACCCAGAAAGAGCATCTCTGTCTGCACCAGCTACACACAGAATGGGGGCAGAATGGGGTTGACTTCATCACCTCATTTGGAGACGAAGGCTACGGGATTGAAGCACTCCCCTCGGAAAAATGGGGCATGGACTGTGTGACAGGAGCTTACTAAGAAAGGTGCTTTATGCCATTGAACCTGCAAAGTTTTGCTTTGAACCTCTGTTAGACAGTAACTCAGTATTATGAGAGGTTTCTCGGCAATTCAGAAGATGACCCATCAGGAAGCAGCGTGCACCTTGCAGAGCACTTAATGCTCAGCTCAGACATTCAGAAACAGAAGCTTTTCAGAGAGTCAATGATAAGCCACAGCAGCCACCCAGAGTCCTGCCCAGCATCACTGGTGATGTCACTCAACACAGCTCCCCTGGTTACAATCACAGTTAAATACTAGACTTGAGCTGAGGATCCATCTCATGGTTTCTTTTGTTCAGAGGTCTCTATATACTTATTTCTCATTTTTCAGCCAGGCAACATGAAAACCCTGATAGAAAAGAAGCATCCCCACGAAGGCGATAATGAGATGGTAAATCTAGCGATTCTCCTGGAGTTCCTGTAAGCAACAAAAAAGGAGCTGTTTGAAGCAGAGGTTTCCGTCGGAAACACAGAGGGTAATCTTTTAAATACCGCATTTATTCAAGAAAAATATTTTAGTGAGGCTGCACAGGCTACATGCTTGCAAGGGAGCCTCTCCAATCCTCTGGGTAATGAGCCCACAGTCACAGTTCCAGCCAGGAGCTCCAGGATCACGCTGCATCTGTTCTGCAGACAGAAGGTGCGGGAGGTTTGACTCCAGCAGTTCCCATCCCTGGGGCAGAGGGCATATGTGGCTGTGCCACTGCAGAACAGCTTCCTCCATCTCCACTGACCTGGCTCTATATCAGCACTTTCTCTTTTCCTGCAATACCTAGAAATGACCTATTTATTTGATGTGCAGCTGAGTGCCTTAATAACTTCGCCATTAGTGATGGAATTTGCATCCTCACTAATGCTTGGACTGTGGAATTATCAAAAATACCATTGCAAATATTAATGATTCTGTCACTGAATGGCACATTTTTAATGGCACCTACTGTATTAAACCACAAGTATGCTGTGAGCAAAAAGGATGTTTACTGAAAAGAATGTTTAGTTTGCAAAGCTTGGGTGCTGTCCAGCCTGACTGGCTGTATGCATTAAACAAATCCCTGTCCAGAGATTACAGCACAATTTCCTCTCATTAGTGTAAAGTGAGCGATATTTTGAACTTTTGTGGGAAGACATGTTTTAAGAAATCAGAGAAGCTGGTGTCTGGAAGGTAACCACAGGGTCATTACTGCCACTGTCCTGGGTGATAACTCAATAGCAACTATAAAAACTGACCTACAAGAGCATCCATGGAAATGGTTCCCTCTCAGGAGTTACATTACAGCCTGAAAAATGCACTTTATGACTTGGTATAGAGACTGTTAACCAGCTAAGGTCTCTCATGGCCCTACTCTTCTATCCCCTTGAACACTGGGAAGGTGGTAACGAACCTCTCCCCAAAGGTACAGAAAATACATCCCTTTACCAACTCCCCTTCTGGCGATGGGAAAGAGATGGTTTTGCCCAAGTCTGTGGGCTCTGCTTTGGGAAGCAGCAGCTGGCTTGCTCACTTCCACTACCTTGGAGGCATAATTCCCTTCTTCAGCTGGAAAGGGGAAGAAAGCTTTCTCTCCTTACTCCCTTCTTTGAAAAACCTCATACACAGAGTGCTGTGAGGGGAGGACTGCTGGTACTCCACTGCTTCCCCAGAGCCCCGAGCTGCTGTAGCTCAGCTGAGCATCATCTACTGAAACAATCGTTTGTTTATATTAAATCTTACTTCAAACATGGTAATGGTATCATTTTATATTTACACAGAGCTATTCATCCCAGAGGA
The DNA here is from genome assembly GCA_013397775.1 of Eulacestoma nigropectus. Classification (NCBI taxonomy): domain Eukaryota; kingdom Metazoa; phylum Chordata; class Aves; order Passeriformes; genus Eulacestoma; species Eulacestoma nigropectus. The sequence continues at coordinate 235,600 of VZTE01002665.1, read as the reverse complement.
TCCCAAAATGTTTCAGCTACTTATGGGCAGCAGCTGTTTAATAGCGGATGGTATGACTGCACAGCAGTGCGGGGCAGGAGCAGGCAAGAGCTCCACATCCAACAGAAACTGCAGGGGGAATTCAGGCAGGTGAAACTGAATTACCCAAATTGCAATTTAGCCAAGACGCCTGGGGCTAACATCTCTCTGCTCACAAAATGTTGCCCTTAACAATTCGGAGGGCATTCATCTGTTGACAAATAGAGAGAAATGTCTTTGGGTATTCATGCAGCTTGCTCAACTCCAAAGCAAATTGAAAATTATAATAAAGCCTGTTCCACATTCTTCATTCATTAAAGCCGTGTTTGTGCCACGTTATTTCTGGGCACATTAGCATCTGCTGGGAAGAGCTCATTAAATGACCATTAGCCTGCTCTCCTCTCCTTCCAAGACAGTGCAGGAGCTGAAAGTCTGTCCTTCTTCCATAGCACCAGACACGGAAATGGCAACAGGACAGGATTTCATTTTGGCAAGACAGATAACAGAGCAAGTTTTTTGTTGGAAGCAGCTGTGAAATAGAAGGAAGAAAGTGCAGGAAAAAATGCTGCTGAATAGCAAGCTTAGGAAAAAGTACTGCCACGGTCATTGAGGAACAACTGCAATCACCCACGAAACAAAACAGGGACAACCTTGGCCACTGATCTACAGAGATCTGCCTCAAATTCACAGATCAGTGGTCCATCAACAAGTCAAGAGGTAACTTGAAATGACCCTTAAAGTAATGGTGCTAAAGAAACATTGCTTGACCCCAGAGTTTTGCCAGACCCACCTGTTACGAAACCACATCTGCAGCAACTGGAGGAGGCTGCAGAACTGACACAGCCTGAGCTCCACGGAGGAGGAGACAAACTTGTGGAAACAGTTGAGGAGAGAATGAGAAAGAATCAGATTTGACATGGGAAGCACCAAAACCCAAAGCAATTCTCAAGTTCTCGTGGTTTCCACAGTACAGATCAGCTCTGAGACAAGCTAGAGGTGACACATTTACATTGCTTTGCTTCTCTTTTTAAAACTTCTCACTCCTACCAGCAGAGCACAAAACATGAGAGCTGGAGTTCACACACACAAAAGTAATATTGCAGCTGCAGAACTGAAAAGATGGGAAGTACCTTGCACTCCAAAAGTAAATAAAAAGTTGAGGGCTAAAAATTGTATTTGGTGATTTTTATTTTACGGATGGCTTTCCTGGTGGAGAGAGTCCATCAGGGCACTGGTTTTATGGCCTATACGAACATCATTGCCTCATGTCTTCTTCCTCTTTTTGATTTACAAAGATACTGATTTGCAAGAAATTCCAAGGAATAAGAAGGAGCAACAGAAATTGCCATACAGGAGCAGGGCACTGCAGTCATCTCCCTTCTTATCACATCTGTGATAGTCTTTCAAAACACCCAGTTTGGAGCAAAGTTCAAAAGAGTCTCTTGTTGGCAGTCATGGAATAATCCAACAACAGTCCATATGATTACTTAGCAAAATCTGCAGATTTACCAGCCCAGGAGATTATGCCTTTCCCTGGATTTATGGCTGTTTGGTGCTTTAGCCTCATTTCTCAAAGAGCCAGTAATAAAGAATCCCAGTGTCTCTGTGCTCCCCTCACTCACTCTCCTCCAGAAGCTTTGTTTGAGCCCACTTCAGCTGACCTTGCCATAAAGACAGAGATCTTGAGAACTTTTTTCAACAAGTTCCAGAAAAAAACTGTGTAAGTACCTCCACCAAGGAGAGCTGCAGTGCGAGCCCAGCTCCTGCCAAATTTCCCGGGCATCCCCTGGGACAGAGTCCCCACGAATGCCCAGCACTGCTGCCACAGCACAGGCTCAGGAGAAGGCAGCTCCAAGAGATGTCCCAGCAGGAAACCAGGCCCCAGCAATTCACCTGCTTGTATCTGCTAATCCTCCTTGTCGCAACTGCTCCGGCCAAATAGGTTTTGGAAACTCCCCAACGATGTAGCGTGTCAGTGAGTTCCACAGACTAATTAGGCACTGCACAAAGGCTTTTCCTTCGGGGTGCCTCGGGTTTCACTGACTATCCCCCCCTTCCCTGCAACCCAGAAGGAATTAGATAGTCTACACCGCAGACAGTAATTACTATCACCTTCTCCTCTTAATTGATCTGGCTCCAGTGAGCAATAAGAAATTAAAATAATTAGCAGATATGCCTAGAGTTCCTGAAGTCCCACCTACACTTGGTAGTCTATTTACTTTAGAATCAGCCGGCTCCATCGCTTTCCCTGCCTCACCACACGCCAAGCCTGGAGAAGTTTCCCAGCTCATCCACAAAACCCAGCTGTGGCTGCTGCAACGGGCAAGTGCTCCATCACCAGCCCTGGTGAAACAGCTCTTCCTGAAGGCTCATTTGGAGAGCAAGGGAGGCTCAGTGCTCTCCTGCCCCCTGGAGAGACAGAGCATTACGGGGAGGTCTTCATGCTGTCAACATTTACACATTTGCTCCACTTTCACAGAGAAACACATACATCCAGGTTGGGAAGAGAAGCTAAAGTCTTGGAATAAAAATAGCATATTTAAGGGATTAATTTCAGTTTTGTTCCTAGTGATTTCAGCATTGCATTAATTAATGTTCCATCTTGACTGCTGAGCACGGACAGATTTATTTTATTTTAATAGGAGGAGAGAGCTTTGAGCACCATGTGGTTTTTCCCAAGCACTTGCTCCTCCAGTAGCTAAATGTGGAGATATCACTTAAAGTAAATTGTGCCCTCTCTCTGCCCTTAGCAAATAGTCACTGGTTTTGTTTTTTTAATTTTTTCTTCTATGCACAAATAATCTGCATCTATTGCCCTCCTTTCAAGAAACAAGAGAAAATCCAGACCCCAGCAAAGTTCAATCTTCCCCTCCCTGCACTCTGTAAATTTAGTCAACAATATTAATCCACATCGAACAATTCTGCAGAGTACAACAACAAGCTGGTTACACAGACAGGGATGCATTCGGAATTTAAATGAGTTCCTGTTATTCTCTTCAAGCCTGCACAGTGCTGAAGAAGCCTGTCTAATGTCTCTTAAGCAGAGGAAAAAAAATCAATTTAAAATATTTTTGACTATTCTGCTAGTACTATTGTCTGTACTCCTGAAGGAGAGAGTTTCTTGATTTGCCCTCCCTCCCCAATTAAAGGCAGTCATCAAAGATACACATCGACCCAGTTGTCTTGACAATGCTTTATGATTAAAAGACTCAAATACCTTCATCTTATCACTCATTTAAAAATATAATGAAAACAAAGAGTAATTTAACATTCTGCAAGTTTGTTGTTTCCTTATTCCTTCTACTTTGAAATTCTTTTATTAATATGGGTTTTTTTATTCCTTTTGCAATGCTACTAATGAGGGCAACTTCTATACTCGTGCTAGGAGCAGTACAAACAAAAATAATGATAGAATATGCTCTTATTTAGCCTGCATTCATACAATATATTCTCCCACCCTCAACTCAACATATTGTGTAATGGTTGGGCTAATGCCTATCAGGGAAATGGTGAACATTTGTGCACATTGAAGTCAAATCAGGTCATAGTCTGTTCTTCCAGCACAACACTCACTGAATTAAAACACATTATATTCCCCTGTCTCCTTTTCTCCAACACATCAAGGGATTACTGGAAAAAAAGAAGAGAAGATCTTGGCTACCTTTCAAAGTAGGCTCATCTGTCTGTGTCCTCTTGAACAGCACCAGGTTGCATAAGTTAATGTGGACTGTGCTCCTCCACCGCTGGCTTCAAAGCATCCCTTCCACCAAAGTGCTCATTAGGGAACTCTCTGACCCTTCACCAATAATCTCTATTCCTTGCTCTCTTCTAGAGCTCAATACAAGCAGCCTGCTGCCTTTAACTTCCAGGGAAGCCTTTCTACGTATCCATATGGACACAGGAACAAGGATGGCACTGACAGGCACAAGCACCCAGTGCCTGCTAGCTCCCTTTCACTGGGTCAGCAGCTGAAGTGAAGGCACAGATTGAAAGAAATGTTGGAATATTGACTGTGTGAAATAAAACCAGCTCTAGGACTGAAGATAAATTCCTTCATTAGAGCCTCACCTTAGACAAAATTCCAGTTACACTCTGGCCCCACAACACTGTACCCCGAAACAAAAACCCTAATGTAACTCAGAGTGGACATTTTCACAGCAAAAGCTGACTGCTACTGGTATGCTGAACTGACTGTGACAAAGGAATGCATCTGCTTTTCAAGGCCTAAATATTAAATAGTATTTTCTTTGAAAACGTTGCTTAAGAAAAAAAATCCCTTGCTCTCCTTTGAGCTAAAAATTTTTCTTGGTGTTTTCTCCTGGGCTCTTAGAGCTCCTTTATGCATTTTATTGTAAAGAAAGAAGGGAGAATTATGGTAATTTAATGTTTATTCTTCTTTGTGAACCACTCTTGGCTCTTCTGTATAAATAACTAAATGCTCCTATTAGTCCTAACATACTGAGAAATACATTCTATTTGAGACTTCTCAGTATGAAACCTATGGCAAACCAACTTCTGTCTCTTGCCCTTATTTTTTCAACAGGAGTCTGATATTTCCCTCTAGTTTTTATTCACCTGCTGTTCCAGAAGCAGCAGCATCCCTCCAGGTACTAAGAATGGGGAAGGACCATGTTCTTATTGGGATAGCAATGTTCTTTTCTGTGATCACACAATCCAGCCCTTGCACTCCTTTCTGTCTGTCAGCAGACAGAACCTGCTCTGCAGGCTCCACTGGGCTGGGCACACACAATGGGAACAAGCAGCAGTGCCAGGAGCTGATGCCACTATTCCCAAGGATACTGCTAGAGATGTTCCCAGGATCACTCATCAGGAATTGCAAAGCCCTGGGATGCTCACATCACGCAGCCATACCCGTGCCAGTGGGGCAGCCACGACAAGAGCTGCACTAACACAGCACATTCCTCTTGTTTTAATTGAAATGAAAGGCTCAGGAAAGATTGTAATTTCTGGAGAAAACCTCACATCTCCAGATATCTGTGATAGTAAGTCAAACTGCCTTTTTTTTTTTTCCCCCCAAGTCTGAAATTTCCATGCACTTTAGGCTAAAACACTTTCAAAAGAGCAGAAGGACACAGAGGTTGCTTGTGAAGTCAAGGAAGAGAAAAACGACAGTTCGAATTTTCAATGGATTGAACTGCCCGGTGGAAATATCTCTCACTTCTCACTAACGAGGTAGAAAGCTGAGAAGGAACTGTGCTCCTCACTCAAGTGAAAGAGAACATGAAAATTAAGTACAGCATCTGCTTCAGCATCGGCTCCAGAGACCTCAGCAAAGAGGAGCAAAGATCAAGCCAACCTGAATTTCAGCATCAGCTCCAAATGTACCTTTCTGCCCTGGGGAAACTACAGTTCCTCTACTGCCATTTTATTTTTCCATCCATAAAATGATGATGATAATATTAATTACCTGAGGCAGTTAAGCTGAAGTATGGATTTTATTCCCACATATTTATTCCACATTATTATGGCACATTTCTATAGAACTATAATAGCAGAAATGTTTAAGCTTTTCTAATCTTTACCACACTACAGCTGCATTTGTAAGCACCCAGAGCTCAAATTGGCAAGTATTTGTTCTCTATTCTCATATTGATTTCAATAGGACTTCTGAGCACTGAGTGTTTTCAAGAGCAGTTTACATGCACAGGTCTCAGAGCAGCATATTGTCAGTGAATGGAAATGAATACACGGTAAAAAATAACAGCTGCAAAACACGGGGGGATGTTCTATGTCAGATGCAAAAATCTGCAAAAGAAGAAAACTGTTCAGAAAAATTTGTTGGGTTTTTTTTTTCCCCCTATGAAGTATGGAGATTAGCAGGCATTAAGCACAAATACGTAATATTATACATGTATCTCCATAAACACATGATTTTCTGTCTTTCTGAAACTGTTCAGAACGGAAAGGAAAACGACACAAATGACTTGTTGATTGCACTGTGAATCTAAGGATTCTCTAATTATCTCTGACATCTCCTCATAATTTCAGAAGCTTAGTTGTTTAAAAAGAAGAAAATCAAATCCTGACACTAATAACTGTATCTTTCAAGTTATTTTCCCCCTCTCAGTACAGGAACGGCTTGTGTGTGCTAATAGTTCCTTTTTTAATTTTTTGAAATACTTTTACAAACAAATGCAAATATTGATGATGCAACTCTAAGAACAGTAATCATTTTTCAGCAAGTACATAAACCTCTGGAAAAGAAAAGAGAAATCTGGGCTTGGATAGCACATGCTGAGGCCTCTCTGCATTTTAAGAAACTCCCCGTGCATTTGAGGTGGGAAGCTGGGAACTGAGGACAGCCAAGCTCCACGCTCCTGCCCGGCTGTGTCTAAGCCTGGGCCAGATGAATTTGGGAACTGATGAGGTCTAAGCTATCTTACCAGCACACCTATTTATGAAATCCCTCCGGGCTCAACAGTCTGGGCCAGCAGAAAACATAACAACAACCACAACCCACAGTCCTTGTGAAGCCAGTGGGATGCACGGGGATGTCTCCCATCTTTGGAGAATACAATTTTGGAGGTCAAGGCACTCTGCAGCATTAGGGGGAATGCAGGGATAATGATAAATGCTCTCTGTCTGGCAGAGTTATTTAGTATATGCCAGAATACAGCAGTACAGAATAGACACCTTCCTCCCTCTGAAAGACATTCCTTTCCTTTCTTGCAAATCAGTTCTTTATAAGAAACTTGCACAAAGAAAGGTGGCAGCATTCTTCCTTCCCACATTAAGGAGACTAAGCTCTGAATTCTCATTTTGTGGAGAATGTTCCTTTAGAGATACGATGGCTATAAAATTTTTTAAAGAGACATCATTTCTGCATAGCATGGAGAGGTGAATTTGTATCGATGTTTACAAGATGGTGCTACAGAAAAACTCCCACAACTGGGCTGCTGCCCGACAGAATTAAATGCTCCATTCTTTAAAGAAGGCAGTTCCCCAAGAATATCACTGAGGCTGGATCACAAAAAGGGGGAATGCCATGAACTCCCAGTCTTCAGGCTGATCAAAATGCAACTTGTGCAGAAGGGGTTGGATGAACCTCAAGTGCACAGCTGCTTGTTTTACAGTTTCATTTTTTACATTCTGAAAGTTTATGTGATCTAATTAGCCATTTTATCTCACAAAAATACATTTTGGCACTGTTGGGACTTGGAATAACTCAAATGCAAGGGGTTTCCTTATGAGGGAGGCAGACAGGCACATGGAAAATAAGCATTATGCTTCCGTTTCAGACACATTAGGATGGGGAAGCAGAGCTGAGCTACATTTGTACGGAGATTACTTCACCAATTTGAACATTTTAGGTGCTGTAAATACGTTTAAACCTAGCTAAGAAAAAAACTGACAATGCCTAGCAGGAGTACCTAAGCATTATTCCAGCTTAATGAAAAGGCTGAGAAAGCAAGAGGCAGGAAAAGCAGCGTGTGCTCAGCCCTGGGTTATCTGCACCGCTGACCTCCAGCCCACCGCGGCGTGCGGCAGCACCCGGGACGTTATCACAGAGCCATCTCCCTCCCCAGAGCCCTCTGGTTCCTCATCACACTCTGCTTGCCCTTTCCTGTGGCAGCTCCCCTGCCTCTGATTTTATCTGGTTCCCCGAGAATGTGGATTATGATACTTCTCATTTCCAAGCACTGTTAAAGGGTTATCCAAGGTGTGGGTTTTGCCGGGGAAAGCACAGCAATTACATTCCTGTATCTGTAGCTGTTCGGCAGCACCAACACCCCAGGGAAGACATCCTGGCCACAAATATATCCAAGACATCTGGATAAACGAAAACATCTCATCTCTGGAGCCAAATGTCAACCAGGCACTTTTTAAAAGCACCGAGATAAAATATCCGCCAGTGCTTAGAGAGCTGATACAGACCTGCTCACTACTTGACCCAAAGCAGCTCTTAAGCAGGAGCTAAGATGCATCCTGCTCCCACATAACTCTCCTCTGAGAAAAACTTTTTTCACAGCCAGAGGACAAAAATATGCCCTTCCTCCTCTGCCTTATCTTTGTAATGTGAAGGAAAACCACCCAAATTAAAACGCCTGAATTGAGACATTACCAGATTTCGAAAACAAGGCAGAGCCTCTTGTTAACATCTTACTCACTGTTTTCACACCACCACTCGTGATAAAAGCAAAGTATTAAGGCATAAATTAGTCATAGAACAGCTGCATACTTAATACATACAGTCTATTTAACTCCCAGGGTCTGTGTGGATAATCTGCAGCCCTACATTCATCATGATGGGATAGAAAGTACCAAGGAAGGGCTGACTCTCCACAGCTGTATTCATCCAAAAGCAAAGACCCCAGCAACAATCAGGGTATGTATTCTGTGGCTGTGAACCCCCACCAGGGATATGGGACAACCAGTGCTTACTTCCATCAATTCTTGCATTAAAAGGGCAATTTGAGTAACCTGAGGCAAATCACGACACTGCAGAACATCTTGAAAACGGTTGAACAATAAGCACTTTGTTTAAAAGGATCTGTGAATGCAAACATGTCTAATCTACTGAAAACCTCAACCTCTTTCTGCTTGTCCTTGCTTTAATCCAACTCACAGGAAATGACATTTAGCCCCAACTGATAGGGACTGATAATGATAAAACACCTCTGTACTTCAAACGCCCATCTATCACTACTGAAAATATGAATGTCCCTTGATGATGCAAGAAGGTGCATTTGCTTCTCTTATAGTGTTGATGGATTCTTTTCTTCTCATTAGAAGAGTAAATCTCATTGTGTATCTTATTGCCAGCAGCAACATGATTGGCTCCCAACCTGGATCAGGCCTCCCATGTCTGACAGTGTTCGTGGATTTGATGAAAGACAGCTCTTACAGAACAACTGGCTGATCATGGGCAAATAGCACTATTCTCCAGCCAAAAAAATATGGCACAGATAACGATGAGGCTGTCAGAAAAATAACAACCTATGCACTAGAACATGCAGATGAGGAAGGGATCAGAACTTCTCCTATCATCTGACCTGCTTTTACAAGATGCTTGTCCAAAGTCACATCAGTGTGCTGGCCCCTAAGTCCCAACTTTCTTGGAAAACACATCAAATGCACATTCACTAAGCACCTTCTAAACCACACATTAAATACACTCATTAATTTACCTATTAATCATTTATGCAGGAGTAACTCAAGCATATTGGCACAGAAATGCTGGTGTGTAGTGGTGCACATGCAATATCCACGGGCTCTGGGCATTTATTAGATGTGGTGATGTGCTGAAATGGTTTTTCTACACTGTTATCAGCTCTGCTCCAAAACTTCTCTAGACCAAGGAGGTTCTAACTTTCCTGTTCCATTGTCATACTTTACAAACATAACCATCAATTAGCATTGCCTTGCTCTCTTTCCTAGCTATTTTTTTTTTAGCAAAATTTTCAGAAAGACAATGCAAACAAGCATTTTTTAAGAGAACAAGGCTATTTAAAGTATCAAATAAACAAAGCTCTTTTGAGTGAAGAACAGAAACAGGACGGTGAAACTTTTGCAGGAGTCATGATGTTCTTCCCCTGTGAGAAGGGGAGTGGTGACGGGGTTACCTCGTATTCCTCGCATGATTGAGTGCTGGAAAAGAGCTGCAGAATGAGGCCAACTTCCCAGCAGAGACAGGACATTAAGAATAGAATTAATTGCATGGGGTGGTGTGCCAGAAGTTCAACAGCCCTGGTCCACACCAATTCCAGCCCCGTGGCTTGGCAGGGGGATTTTCAGCACCGAGTCCCACACACACCCCTCAGGCAGCCGGACGTATTTCAGCTGAAGGATGCAGCAATGAACACTCAATGCCATAAACATGTTATCAGTGACTGCATAGAGATCTGATCTGTTATAATTTAGTACAGATGCTTAATCAATTGCCTCGATTTATTAAGCTTTACTGTTTTCAGAATGAGCAGCAATACATAAAGCAGTTTTCAGCCCGATTTTAGGAGCCTTGATCATTTACCCCATTAAATCAGAAGGAGGAACACAGGCTGCTAGTGGGAGCATGTACTGATTCTTATATGCAATTCTCTGACAGCAAAACACGCTGCAAAAATGCATTTACTGTTTCAGCTGACATATAACACAATACTCCAAAAGAAAATATTAGCTTTGCCACTGCTACAGCTACTGATATGTGCCCTCAAATTTAGTACATGCAATAGGCTGGAGGATAAAAACATCCCAAAGATACCAGAAGAATTTATAAGTCAGTGATCTGCTTATGAGGAATGGAGACTGCTGATGCAAGCTGCAGTCTTACTGATAAAAAAATGGATTTCCCATAGCATTGCCTATAGCACTGGGAACTAATTGGCCTGAGCTGGCTCCTGCTGACTGTCCTGTGTTCATTTGGGCTTGCTCTGGAGGACCCAATCAATCACAAGCCCAAGCTGCGGCTGACCCGTAGGCAGCCACAATTAAAACTCAGTACCTACTTACTTAAAGGTAGAAAATGAATTTAACCTGATCTAAGTAAGGGAGAGAGTGCTTGAAACCACTTGCAGTGCCTGAGATGTTCTATCACTTCAGACAACCCTTTTCCTTTTTCAGCAGAGCTCTCATTGCCCACAGCCTTCAGGAGAGCTCACACACCATTTCTGCAGCTGGTTTCTCTCTCAGATGCAGGCTGGATACATCGGGATGCTCCAGCAGCCCAGGATCCTGGGGATCAGTTACATGGTTCTTAAGGAACTCAATGACTGGCTTTAATGAATGCTCTACCTAAAACTAATTACATGCTTGTGCTCACAGCACTTTTCTGGGCATTTGACAATTTATTTGCCTATGTGCCACAGAAAAGCAATCCACAAGAAAAAACCCTCTTGGAATAAGCCATGAGTTGCAATACACTTAGAGGCAGGCTGAGCACATCCTTGGAAATGCAGACACTTGGATTGTGAACCTGGATTAAATCTGGCTCAGTGGTTTCTAAATGTACAGTACATACACGAGACAGAAACTGCATCAGTTTATTATCACCGTTGCTCAGACAAAAGCTGTACTGAGAACAGCAGGTCAGAGGGAAGTCAACAGCAGCTACACAAACCCCCACCATTAACAAATAAAAACAGCTCATAATGGCTTGTATTTACTGGCTCTGTATTTCCAGAGGCCTTTTTCAAAAAATAAAAACCAAAAAATATTTTCAACGGAAGCTGAATTCCAAAACTTTTTTCACTATATACTTAGCCAGGTACCCCCAAAATCTCTTCTCTTCTAATGTATTTTTCAGGCTGAGCAGTTTTATCATTCAGAAAGTAGCACTTCTTTTCTCAAAAGGAATGAGTTAAGGGCAAGGCAAGTCATATTTCAAGCTGCTCACATTTTTGGCCAACTTCAGATCTCTTTGTACGCTCCTGTCTGAACGCTCCTCCCCACATACAGCAAGAAACACACAGCTGGTCAGGTTAGAGCAAAACTGAGCAGTTGAGTAAATGGAAAAGTTCCTCTCTGGAACAGCAGGAATTTGCTTTAGATGAGTATCCATAACACATTTCTCTGACTTAAATACTGCACACAGACAGCGTTAGCATTTAGGAAAACAGAAATTGGTATTTCACAGTCAAACTAAAAAGTTGCTAAAATGCTGGATACACTGGCCTATTCTCTAGCTAATAATATACATTTGTTCAGCCAATAACATGCATCCTCTCATGCTGAAATCCCTTCTCCTTTGTAATTGTCTAGAAAAAAATTGTTTCCTGTAAAATGTCACAGGTTTTTCTAGCATCAGGTGTGTGTCCAATTTTTGGCTCCACTTCAGAAACATAGAGTGTTTCCAATCACAAACTTACAGGAAGAAAGTAATTACCATTTAGACACAACAGGACAGGATGACAGCAATTCAATTGTTGCTCAAATCATAAGATTTTTAATTCAATCAAGCATTCATTCTCTGGTTTTGGTGACAGCTACAGTTGGGCAAAAAGCCCAACAAGGTTAACTGGGCAACAACTCCAAACCAAACGCTTATTGCAAGCAGAATTCTTTTAGAGTCAAGTTTCTGGGCTCTGTTACTTTCTCTGCCGAGTGAACATCTACACAGTGCAAACTGGAAAAAAATGCAGAAGACCAAACACTGAAAAAGACAAATCACTTCAATTTTTCAAAACTCAAACTGGACTGCAGGGAACAAACATCCTTTAGACTCTAGTTCCTTTGGAAGAAAAGGGAGAGCAAATGAGAAAAAGGGGTAGGGACTGTGAGACTTCTCCCAGCTCTTTACAGAGTATTTCATCCACCTATTCATCCTGGTTGGGTGATCTGTAGCAGACTCCCACAAGGATATCTGCCTCGTTGGCCTTCCCCGATTCTCACCCACAAACTCTTAATAGTTACCACCGTTAAGCTCTGCTCAACAGCTCATTAAAAAGTAAGAAAAATCAGGAAAAACTATGGGGAAAAAAGTCATCCTCAGGACCTGTGTTTTATAAGATTCCAGCACAGCAGTGGTGAAAACATGAGAGCTGATTTCCTAAGGAAAAGCCTCCTGCCTTTGGACCAGGACCTGGTGCTGCAGTGGCAGCACAGTCCCTATTCCATCTTCTGCCCAAGAGCAGATGTCTCCTTCTTATTTCCTGCTGCTTCTCCCTGCTTGGCGCAGCCAGGTGTGGCTTTGTGTGCCCATCCCTTCAGGACAGAGTCACCACTCTGCTGTCAGGAGATGCAGGTGAGATGGAGCACCCCAAACAGCTTATGGAAAACACTCCTTTCTTCCAGCCCTGTTAATCTGTCCATTAATGGGATTCTGCTTATTCCACTGTTCTTTGTGCTTAAATCCCTTGGGCTCCCCAGGCACTGATTGCTAAATTATGAAATGGTTTTGAGAGCTTTGGTTAGATGTGCCATCTTGTTACACCATAGTTTTTTATAGGTATGATAAGGGAAACTCCAACGCCTGAGGGTGCCGCTCTCCTGGTCCCTTATCCATGGCTCTTTCAGACCATCAGATTTTAAGTAGTACCTACCCAGAAGAAAAAAAAAAAAAAAAAAAAAAAAAAAGAAGCTTTTTTCTTCCTCCTCTTCTTCTCCTTGTTTAAAGTTTATTAATACTGTCACATCAAATCTCAATGCAAAGTGATGCGAAATGTCGTACACTAAAAATAATGTGCTGGAAATGGGTCAGTACTGAAATATTTGCACTCTCTACAAACTGGTCTATTATCTCCTCCAGTTTCAAGCTCTTTTAACCCAATTCTCAAGTATACCAACACGACAGGGAGTTAAATTCTGATGAATTTTAAGGGAAATACAGACAGAACTGAGTATTTAGGTCACTGTTAGTGAAGTTATTTTGAGGAGATTTCATAATTTTTGTGTAAAATAATGAAAATACTTTCTTCTGCCTTCCCCCCTCCAGTGCTGACAGCTCCATAAAGCTGACAAGGTGCCCATGAGGTACGCACAGGGAGAGGAGAGGCAAAACGAGCACGAGAGGAAGAGCACTACGGAATCCTTGATGTTGGAAGGGACCTTGGGAGGCCATCTGACCGAACCCTTCACTCAAACCAGGGGAAAAAAGGGAGAAGAAAAAAAGGAGAAAGATGGCTTGAATGGCAGAGATGCCTCAGGAAGCAGAGAGGAGAACTGTCCCAAAGCTGTCACTCATCAGCTGGCAGAAAGGACACAAGGAGGAATTTAGCTCTCCCTAACTCCACATGGAGAACACACGCTGGATGTGGGGGATTATCAAACCAGGTTGGTAAGTTTACAAAGTTAATATAACCATGCACTTCTGCTACGTGCTAAGGTGTAGTAGTGGGAAAGTACCTCTGCTGCAAAAGACGTGAGCAGTTTACTGAATTAACCACAACACAGTCAACAATGTCCAAATAGCTGTCATCTTTTCAGTAAATAATTAGCAGGAAGCTGGAGTATTACTCTGGGATGTAGCTGGCTCGGGCTGCGCTGGGTACTGAACAATGACACCCTCACAGCGAGGACAAATGCCCCTTCCAAGTTATTTACTCCTTTACACTGCACATCCTTCGAGGAATGGCTCCAATCCACCTGGCACCCAGAAACGTAGGAAGCAGTGTCATAACATTTTAGAGTTTAAAGTGCAGGCACAATGTGCCAAATTGAGGTAACAGATGGGGATCCAAACATTGCTAAGTGCTACCTAGCAATGCAGCATATGCAGTGCCCGGAAATCGTGACATCACCTCATGAATGAAAAAGTCTTGCACTAATATTCAAACTGGATACTTAATCGAGAGAAAAAACCAGAGATGAGCAAGGAGGAATGGTACCAAAGGTAGGAAATATAACAGTGCCAGAACAAAGATGATCACCCTGGTCCCAGTGAGTGACAGAAGTGTGGATACTTTGCAGTCGTCATCTTCCCCCCTTTCTGCTTCAACAGCTTTTGGCACTTGGATAGAGACAACCTATGAGATGGTTTTGCGTTGAGAGTTTTGGAAGGGTAGGCTGGTATCCAAGAATTTAAGACAAAAAGCTAAGCAGACTTGCAGAATACATCCACCTCCTGGAAGCTAAACATGCACTGTACAATTGGAGGGTCATTAGTTGGATTATTCTTCTTAATTTTTAAGTACGTATCAATTCTACATGATCTTTTATTTACATTATTTGGGGGGATTATGATGAAGAGAAAAATTTGTAGAGAATCCTGAACAACCAGCTTGAAAATTCTGGCCTTCAGTGAGAAGATGAAAACACTTTTTACTGATTCAACTTTCATTCTAAACTCACGTAATTTAATCAGATATGTTCACAGCTAGAATTGCTGCATGCTGGAAATTCTTCCTGGCAATATAGAAGCTACCACTTTACCACTCCACAGATAATTTTCTCATTACATTATATACTACAGTTAGGAAAAGCTCAGTTATATATTTACAAGCATACAGTTCAACCACTGATTGTAAAAATATGCATAATGCATAGCTAGCTTGCCCAAGTAATTAATGTGCTTATGCATTCAAAGCAGGTAAGTGCAATAATTGGGTTGCTGTGCAAGCTGTGCAAGTGCATGCACAGTTCTGCACACCTAATGTTTTGGGAGGTTTGCCCACTCGGGGAGATTCTGAAGTTCTGTTTTGCAATCACAGCCTAGAAAATAAAAATAAGATTATTTCCTGTACCATAAACTGACCTAAGCACCAATGCTACTTTCCCAGTATAATTAAATGTTAAAAGCCTTTAATTAAAGAATATAAATCAGAGTGAGTAATGTCAGACCAGAGCAGGCTTACCATACAGGCTGCAGCCAGTGCTGAGAGTGCACAAGAACAAGGCCATAAAAACGCCATTTACACCTTTTAATTGGTACATTTGAGCATTCTTTTTATTGCTCTGCCAAACCAGCAATGGTACCACTTCCCTTCTGAAAACATTTTCACTCTCCAAACTTCAATCCAAGTGTTGATGATGACAAATGGTGGCCCCTGTTTCCCTCAAGCCCCATCCAAAACAAAGCAATTCTTTGCTCTGGAACGCCTCAAGCATACCTGGGCTTGGAATTTAATTCTCTTTCATATTGCATTTCCTTCCATCTCGAGCTCTTAGATAGGGATTTTTATTTGTTTATGTATTTATTTCGGGGACAGCAAATATTATTGGTTCCCTTGACACGGCTGTGCCATTGCACGCTGAGATAACACAGGGAAGAAGCTGCTGTGGATAAAAAGTGGAGAAAAAAGCTGCACTTTTGCCTGCTGAGGGGCAGAATCATCCCTCTCTCTCCTTCTTCCCCCTCTGTGTTCTCTGCTCCCCAGCAGCAAAGTGATGGGTATCTATATATTGCTGTCGTAATAATATATTTATGGATTGTGAACACAGAAAACTGCAGCAGGGTAAATGCAATCAGATTTACAGATAAACTCGAGGCCTCTATAAATCTGTACTACAATAGAAATTAGAGTGAGAGGGAGTGAGGGGGAAAAGGTTTTTTGAATCTGAATACTGAGATTCAGCTTCAGCTCAACAGTATTTAAAAAGCTTTTGTTCCCACTTTTCTACATTCAGAGTTTGCAGCTAACATCGAGGAACACAGCAACAGATTTTGAGCTTATAAATAACTTCCAACTGTGTATTCAATTCTAAATTTCAGTTTATATTGTCCTGGGTTATTGTGTAAGAGTCAAATACAGAAAAGAAAACTTAAACATGGGATAATACAGAAATTCAGTACTACAAAAATCAGCAGTAATTGTGATGGAAAAAGAAAACAAACCCCAGAAAGATGCATCAAAGACTTTCACAAATAATTTCAAATATGGAACCACTCTAAGGATTTTGTGGTCAAATCTTTAATAAAGAATTCCTCAAAGAAAAATATTTGAATTATTTACTCAGCCCCGAGGAAGTGAATAGAATAAAGCAGATGAAAACAAGTAATCAGAAACGCTTCTTTTACAGTTGTGTTCTAACAGTAAAATGTTGCTGGATAATGGGAATGAATATCCTCATAGCTGTTGAGCATGCAGGAACAAGCGGGCCAGCTCTCCCTCCAGCCCTGCAAGCACAATATGGGTTTACATCTGGTCTCAAGAAGCACCAGGCAGATCTCAGACAGTTTGGCTGTCGGTTCAGACGAGCACCCAGCAGCGCGGGTTCTTATCCAAGGCTTACTCAACCTACCTGAACCTTTTGGGCCAGCAAAACGGAGCTGGCACTCTCTGTGTCAGCACAGGCATCTGCCTAACGCTCCTGGCACTCACTGCTTCCAGCGGGGCTGGAGATACTGCAGGAATAATCCTTCTCTTTTGACATTTCCTATTGTCGGAGTGGCAGGAGGCTGGAAGTGTGGAGATGCACAACATGCAGGATGAAAGAGGAAAGCATTTAAACCACCTGAAGCAGAGTTTGCAGGGAAAGCCTGGTAGCCAGGAGCTGCATTCTGCTCTTTGTCATCTTCCCACGATGCTAAAATCACTTAAACAAATATTTTCTTTTTTTTTTTTTTTTTTAGTGTTTTTAATCCTGAGGAGACTATCACACAGACAAAGTTGCTTTGCAGTGGGAAGTCTGAGGGCCAAATGGTGCCTTTCTCCAGCATCTGAGGGGTGCATCCTACTGTGTTCAAACAACACTGCTCAAGGCACTCAAAGCAAGTGGGGCAGAGCCTGATCTAGAGGACCTGTGGTACCCGGCAGAAAAAAGGGCTGGAGCAGCTTCACAGGCAGCACCTTGGTTTGCCTTTGCAGCTGGCACAGAAGTCCTGGCTCCCTGGTCATTCACATCAACAGGGGGTGGACAGCGGCTCTGGGGAGCCACCAGGATCTCCACACAAAGCTGAGGATGGAAAGGCTCTGCTGCACTCTGGAGAGCTGTGGTGGGCTGGGGAAAGCATCACACACCAGCTGATGGAGCCTGCCCTGAACGGCACAGGAGGAACACACCTCTGGAGAGAGATGGGAATTTAACAGGGAAAATGAAACTGCCTGTAATGGGAGGAGGTGGCCTTTTTGGCACAAAGTATCTCTGAACAGCAACAGCTTCTTGTGTAAGCCCAGATTTGTGTCAGTGCCCCTTATGATGATACCAATGCACCACCCACCATTTGCAAGGCACCTGTTTACTGACCATAAGGTACACGAAAAAACTGCTCCCTGGCCAGCCTGTGATTTCACACTAATGGCATAATTCAGAGAAGGCTTTCAGACAGAATGTGAACAATGAGAGCTGTTCCACACCTATGGACTTTCTTGGTAGTACATAAACGATAAAGTATCATTTCTGACCAGCTAGGTGACCCTGGGAAGAATGGGGGAACCACCTGAAAAGCTGAAGTAACAGTTAAAACTAAACCCATAAATGAAAAAAACCCAAAACATTCAATAATTTGATTGTGCTGAGAGGACAAGAGCTTTTCCCCTGGAGATGGGAGACAAGATTTTCTGGCTGGGAGAGCTCTGCTGCGAGCAGCACGCACGGCCACTCTGCTGGGCTGGGCAGCCCTGTCCAGCAGCCTGCGGGAGCCTCTGCGAGCCAAGAACTCGCAGCTCTAATCTGAGATCTGTCACCATTCACTGCACAGCCTTGGGCAAGTTACTTAACCTCCTTGTGTCTCAGTTTCACCATCTGCAGGACACTGACTTGGCCAGTAGATAGGGGCATTCAGGGGCTTAATCAAGGATAGCTGGAGTGATTAAATTCCAGCTGCTCGGTTTGTGGCTGCAAACTCGCTGCCCAGCGTCAGGTCCCGGCACTACGGCACACGAGCCAGGCACGGTGCCCTCAGAGGAGGGCAGGCAAGGAAGGCGCTGCCACAGCACAAAATATGGGTCAGCATCATCCAACTGCAGCTGCCAATGTGCTGAGTTGGCATCAGCCTCCTCCCAGCCCTTGGCTGAGGCAAACCAGAGAAATCCCGTCACTCCCAGCCCGCTGGAGGTGGGAACAGAGCCAGGCTGTGCCTCCAGACGGAGCCCCAGGGAGTGGATTGTACCTCCACACAAGGGAACTGGAGCCAGGTACACGGAGCCCTGACTGTGATGGAAACACAAAGGCACACGAGTTGTGCTTCCTGCGGAAGCGCTGCCGACTGGCACCCAAGCACCCCTGGCCACCAGCCCAGGCAGGATGAGAGCACAGGCTCAGCTCAGGCTGCCTGAGACTCGCTCAGGGCACGGGCTGGGTCAGACCCACCCAGGAGCTGAATCATGGACTGGGGCCACCAGACAGCACCAGAACTGGAAAACAGAGGGGTCCTGCATGAAAACCTTTCCCAGTTCCAGTTTAGTTCTTGCTTATCTCACCACATACCCTCTTTAGTCTTGAGCTCAGTGCCTGAATCCCCTCAGACTTCTCCCCACTTCAGCTCACTGCATCTCTCCTCATCGTTTTGTTCTGTCAGATGCACCTCCCTTCTCCATGCATCCCCTCACTGGCCATCAAACAGCCAGAAAAACACAGTCCATCTTTCAGCTCTTCTCCTGTTTCAAAGAGGTTTTCATGTCCTTTTCAGTATTTATAGGACTATTCAGGATAAGAGGATCCATATATATATATAAAAATAGGTATTAAGTACATCTTGGAATAAATGTTAAGGTACAAGTGATTGCACGAGTTGCAAGGAGACTCTTTTAACAGGAAAGGGAAACTATTTCACCTGCAATCAGTAATCATTGCATCAACAAGACACAGTAAAATGACATGGTTATAAGTTAACCCTATAAATCCATGAACCAACTCAATTTCCAAGATCCATGCCTAGAATTAGATAACAGAAAAGTACATTTTACATAGATAAAGGAATTTCTTCTTAAACTTTCTCTCCTGAGACAGCAGAGGGTGAGGAAAACAAGTCCCATATGTACCAAGAACCATGATTGTGTTGGCTGGTACCACTGTGATAGTGCATTTGGGGTGTCAACAGACTGCCATCAACCCTTGCCACACGAGATCAAACACTCTGTTGCTGACTCTGAACCCCAGCAGGAGCCAGCCGGAGTTTTGCCAGAGCAAACACCAAGAGAGGATTGCAGTGTTTGGCTCTGAGTTTTCACAAACAACTTTAATTCTCCCCACGTCCTGTGACCTAGGTAATAAAACAACATTTAAAACTCAATTAGGGCACCTCAAATACGGATCTGTGATTTAACATGCAGACACTTGTGGTACTGCAGATTTAATATGGTAATGACTGAACAGATGTTTAGGAAATTGTGTACACTGGCAGATGCTGACTGACAAAGGATCCCTGTTTCAGGTGTTTGGCTTCCATGGGTTTACACATGACTGCCAAAAGGTCTGTTCCTTGCTCCAAGAAGAGGAACTACAGAAGCCCCCGTGCTTTGCATCCATGGCAAATTAAAGTAAAAACTGAATCTCTCCTCCATATACAATGGAAGCAACGCAGCTTCCTCTCCCTGTGCTGCACAGGTGCAGCTACCACCACTCCTTGCACTCTGAAGAAGTAACTCCAGACGTGCAGAATAACTCAGATCAGATCTGTCGCCAAGTCAGGCAAGAAAACACACAAGCTGTTTTCAAAACATCACATCCTGTAACTGCACTTTCTTATCGAGTGATGCATGCCGCTGGATTACAGGAGACTGTTCCCATTAGGAAACATAATTCAATACAAGAAAAGGTGGCAAAATTGAGCCTGGATTGATCAAGAAGATTTAACTTCAAATTGACAATATTGCTGAGCAGCGAGGCAGGGAGCGCAGGCATAATTTGGTTTCCTGCAGCACCACTCCAAATGATGGCTATCAGTATTCCAATCAGTGGCTGATGGTTTTATTTCCCCCATGAGTTTCTCCAGGTCATCCCTGACAGTTAGAAAAGTGCTTACTCGCTTGGGTTGCACTGAGCAGATGGTTCCTGATCAGAGATTAGTGTCGGAGCCGGGGGTCAGCGGGCTGCCAAAAAACCTCATCTGGGGGCTGCCTATTGCAGCCACCCCGGGGACAGCAGTTTGCTGACCACTACAGACAGGTGACACGCTCAGCAACGCTACTGGACATGTCCAGGTCTCCCTGCAGTACAGCCAGTGCTCACCTGATATATAATTTATATCCCTGCGACTTCACTGCCTGGTGTTACAATATCACTTTTGCCTTCAGGTCACTCGATATAGACTTCTGCAGGAAATGGAGGGCACGCAGACGTGGTGGGAGAGAATGATTAAAACCCAGGCCATCCTGACTCTGCCCAGTCCCCACAACTCACATTTTTCAAACCTCAGATCAGCATGACAACAGCCACCTCTTTTCACAGGTTTATTTTTATCCCTCTCCCCTAAAAAAGGGAAAACAAAACAGTGGAAAGATTAAAAACATCAAAAAGCTGGTGGGGTTGTAGAACGCAGGCTGGTATTTCAAGGCCAGGCTTCTGGGACTACGGCTATACACAGCATCCATTTTCTTCCTCCTGATGTGATTCAAAGGTAAGTTTTGGCATTGACTTGATTATCATGGAATTTACACACATGAAAACCAGAAACGAGCCCCAGCTTTATAGCTGGGGACTCTCTAAATGCTGCTCATTTTTACTAAAACGTAAGGACCAATTCTTGCCAAGCACTGTGTCTGTATTGTTTTTAACCTGGTGTTTTCCCAGTTTCAGTAGGGTTTTGCTGCCACAGGAGGAAGATGATGATAATATTACGCCATAAGATCCCAAGGGAAAATCACTTTTTCCTGGGAAAGGTGATGAAGGAACAAAGCTGAGCTTTGCTCTCGTACTAGAGGAATTTTAAACACCATTTCTGATACTACTGCAGTACAGCAAGAACTATTCTAAGGACAAGAGCCAAGCATAGAGTACAAACCATACAAACCAACCACAGGGAGCCCTGCCCTCCAAACCTGTGTCTATACAGAGAACAGGAAAAGAGAAGGTGAGAAGAAAAAAGTTGATGGAAGTAAGTTGCTGAAGGTAACCTGGAAAGTCACTAACAGAGTGAGAACCACAGTCTCTTGACCCCTGTTTTAGTGTCTTCAAAACCATCTGCACCGTAACAGCAAGCGACTGTCAGCAGTCACCTTGTTTGAGGGAGTTGAAAAATAAAGGAAAATATATCAGCCATTTTACACTTCCGAAGAAGACAATCTTATTTTCCCCGATTACAGCAGCCCATAAAGAATGGGTGCATCCTATAAAGAATGTTGCTTAGATACAGTACTACACATACAAAAATAGGTTCTTAACTGCTCTCAAATTATACAACAATATTAGTTTGGGGACACCTTTTAAGTCTTGCTTACTTGATTCCATTTTAATCTATTTTCTCACATGTGCTTTAATTTTTATATGTATTTAATTATGCACTTCTGTGACAGAATTAAGTCAGATCTCAACCCTAGAAACACTTACATGCATGGTTAACTTAACATACACACAGCCTCACTAAGAATTTATGGATGTCGAATTGGAATGACCATGGTTTCATTGTTTCCCATTTATAGTGATGTTTGCCTCATTCATTCCTATTATTCTTTCATTTCCTTGATTTGTTTTGACATTCATGCATTTATTGCCAAGCCAATACATCATTTGAATGTAAAAGATAAGACTCTTCAGGAATTTAAGGCAACGAAAATGAAAGATCTGGACTTCTAAAAGAGGAAAATTGGGAAGTTATATCAGAGAAGCACATTAAAAACCAAAAAAATAACAAAAATTACATCTAACTGCCTTGAGATCTTTTTTATGGTCACAGCTGGAAACCTGTTTGGAATTATCACGATGGCAGCATAGCTCCTGTCTTTGCAGTGGCTAATGGATCTCTGAGGTTTGGGTTCTGATCCCCATCCTCTTATCACCTAAGCATGGATACCCTTCAGCATCTCTATTAGGTAAAAATACTCAGGTATGTTCCCAAAATCGGGAAACAAAAGGATGTTATACATCCTAGAGAAGCTGCATGACCTACTCTATTATCACAGCAGTGCTTGGTTTGGATTCTGAGTCCATGATAACACTCACTGCCTCCGAGTCCTGGACCAGCCAAACAGCATCTCCTGATAAAAACCTCCCCTGATGTTTGCTGCAAAATCCTTGTCCACTGCAAACAAACACATCTAACTAAATTCAGGACTTCAAATGTTTTCAAGTATTGAGTATCGTGGCTTCAAGCAATTGCACAGCACAATCTACAGCAAGTGGTCAGCAGGATTTCTTTGGAAATATACCAGTGAACTTCATTAGACAACATGCTGCACTAGCAGGAGCAGCACACTTGTGGTTTGAAGACTTGAGAACAAGTTCAGTTCCCAAGTATATTCTCAATTTAGGCTTTGTACAAATGTCTTGTTCCCTGCAATCTTGGCGATACTGGAAACCTTCCACATCTACTTGAGGCTCTCACTTCTTGCGTCAGTTATTAAATAACCCTCATCCTCCTCAACACATGGGCAATGCCTCCTGCACACCAGCTCTGTTCCCACCCACTCACTGTTGGTACAGGTGACCCAGACCAGCTGTCACATTACGTGGCAATAGCTAATGTCATATTTTGTCCCAATAATTACCCAGAAACTTGCGCTACTTCAGTGGCAACAACAAATAACCCAAACCCCAGCTCCAGCCAGGGGATTGCTGTGCAGTAAAGCTGGCATATTTCTGTTCAGATTTGCCCCAAAATAAGTATGTACCTCACAGGAAGCAACAGCCCCATTATGCATGTTCGAATTAATTGTTTAACACACAAGCCCCCCAGGAAGAGTTTTCCTGTAATAAACTGACTGGAGAAGGCTGGATGGATTTTGGATGGGAGGTCTGCTCACTGCTACTGCACTGGGAACTCCCACCAAGTGCCAGACACAGAAAAATTGAAACTGATTAGGGAAAAAAAAAATATGGAGACATCAAAAACCTTCTTGGACAAACAGACTGAGGCACTAGAAGAAGGTGTGTGCACTCAAAGGGTGAGAAATGAAAGCCCTGTTGCTGTGTGCTAATTGAAGCAGGGCTGGGCTGCTTGCTGAGAGTCATCGGGACATTAAAGGAATTTTTTCTCTTTGCTTCATCAGATGGTCCTAAGCAGTGACTTTGGTTTGTGGGAGAAGCCCCAAACAGTGTCTTTCTAGCAGCACCACTAACTAGAAACTGTGTGGACCAAAGCTACTCTCCAAATTCTGCAGCTTTTTGTGACATCCCTGTACTGCCTTTCCTTGCTGTGGTTACTCTGCACTGACACTCAACTCAGTTCATCCTGAACAAGAACCCCCAAACCTGCGAGACACAAAATTCCCTGTTCCCAGAACTTTCACCTCTTGTTGGCTGCAGAAATGAAAAATGAATCATTACACGTTTCTCTTTCCCATTCCGAAGGTGAGTTTTTCAAGCCAAACCACATCATTATTTGTGTGTCGGGGGAAGGTTTTTAGTGCAGTTAATAAAAATGTAGGTTCTAACGCACAAGTTACAGCAAATAGAAAAAAGTCTGTGTCTATGCACTACCATATACCAGCCAAAGCTCCCATGACATACTGCTTGCCACAATTACTACTTTGAGTATCTATCATTTACACCTTGAACTGTGTGCTAGTAACCTTTTAAAACAGGATTTGCTTTTGTTCCTTAATCGCCAAAAGAGATTTCAAAGCAATCAAATTCTACTGATGCAAACTCTTGAGCATACAGAATATTTTGCTGGAGTATTTACAAACGTTTTTCTTATTCATGAGCCACCTTGTAAGCAAGAACGTGTTTGAACAAGTATTCCTGGAAAATGAAGAATAAGTTACAAGTATGAATGTTCATTAATGCCATATGCAATATTCAAAGAGTTTTTCTTCCAAAGGTGTTTTGAGAATGAATTCCTTCTTTTGTGTAGTGCTACAAAGGTGTAAAATGCTAAGTGCTAGGTATTATTATACTACCAGTGTCTAAGCTTGTGGCCCTTCTTGGAAACACTCACTTCTGTTCACGTAAGAGGAGAAAGCAAAAGCAGCTTGAGAAAAGACAGTTGAAGATTTGCCTAGCATATTTTTTCACCCAAATATTGCTTTTAATGTATAATCAATCTTTATGGTCTGTTGCTGCAGGGTAGGTGTAATAGAATCAAGTTTTCATAAAACTGCAAGTTGCATGAATCTTTCAGAAACAAGATCATAACATTCTTCATTCCAAATCAATATCGATTATTCCTTAAGTTACATATAAATTGCTTTTAGTTGCAGACATTTCATGTCATACAAATGCAGTTAATAGTGGGAAATATCCCTTTCACCACACTAACAATGCCATTCTGCTTACTGGGCTCATCTAGTGAGAAAGATTATTTCCTTCCTTTCCTCATACGCTATTTTAAATATACTTTAGCCAACCTGTGTATCCTATTTTACTTTTGTTACAGCTGATCTGTGCAGAACTTTCCAAGAATAAAAGCATTTTGTGACACACAAGTTGCAGGTCTTGACCAAAAGGCCATTTCTTTTAGTTGGTATTTCCCCACTGAAGAATTGAGCCCATTCGGAAGGCACATTACCCGAATTCTCTCGGCGAGAAGCAGAATTCAAATTATTCACATCAAGGAATGAGTCACAAATCATGCAGGAAACAAGTCAGAGGAGGAGGCCCAACACTGGAAGTGCTGCATGGGCAGATTTCTATGAACGGCCCTGGAAATACACACATGGGGTGAAAACGTCAAAGTGAAATCCCTGCTCTGTTCCATCTTTCTGCTGTTTCCTCTCTATTTGCAAAATATACTTAAAATATGAATAAAATTGAAAAAAAAAAAAAGCCACAACAGTGAAATTTCCATTCTCAACGGACTGGGGATAAGACATAGGGCAGAGAGCTGGAAAAGTAAGAAGTCACTTGGATAAAAATCAGGGATTCAGCACATTCCTCCTCGGTTGGCTGCTCAGCCCGAATGGTGCCATTCACTGCATCTCTGCTGGTGTTCTGCCACTGCAGTTTTATATGGGGCCAACACAAGAGTCTGACCACCATTTTTCAGGGCTTATTTCTACAAAAGGAAATAAAAAGTTCTCTCTGCCGTAAAATGTTTTGCGTTATCTTTCATGGCTTTAAACCACAAAATATTCCTTACATTTTATCTCGGCGTTTAATGCTTTTTAAGTTTACATTTGAGCTCTGATGATCAACTTTAAGAAACAAAGTAAACTGCGTGTGCGTTTTTAGCCCCTAAGGACAGTTATTCCTTCAGAATGTAACTGCAATGATATTTTTACATCGTAGGAAACCAACTATAATGTACATTACAGCTCATTTTCCAACACTGGATTGCATCATAAATATATTTTAAGCTGCCGTGTTAAAATTATAGTGGAAAATTAAAACAAGCATAACCCATATTATTTAAGATGAATTTTACAGCCAAGTAAGAACCAAAATGAAATAAAAACACAGTATTTGCATCCAAGAAAATTTAGTAGAAATAATATAAAAAACCTGTTACGGCTAAAACCTACTTAGCAAAAAAAAA
>VZTE01002665.1:193360-209654 GCA_013397775.1 Eulacestoma nigropectus | reverse complement strand
CCATTAAAAAAAAAAAAAAAAAAAAAAAAAAAAAAAAAGTAGATGAAAACATTTGCCATCTGTTGAGAGCATGGAACTGGTTTCCCCATTAGGAGATGCGATCTCAAAGCCAGGGATTAATATCCACAGCAGGGTCACCTCCCGAGGGCCAGAGGAGAGCTGGGAGCGCTGCTGGTCCGCAGGAGCCCCGCGGAGCCCGGCGCTGGCACCGCACCAGGACGAGCCTTCCCCAGGACCTGGCCTGGCCACAGAGGGCTCCTCCTGCTCTCACTGGGCTGCGAGCAGAGCCTGCTAATCAGGAGCTGCAGAGCCAAATGTCAGCAAGGCTCTCCAGCTCAGCCAGGATTGAGGATGGACAGAAAGTGGATGGAAATAGCCGAATGTGGGAGTTTGTTCTGGTTTGCCTGTTTGGTTCTTTGTCCATTAAACATGGAACATTAAATCACCTGAAGCCCAAACTAATTGTTGTGGCTGACAATCCTAACAGGCAACGTGGTGAACTATGAAGGCTGAGAAATATTTTTTTTAAAACAGATGCATACTTGGTCAACATTATACTCGCCTTTTCACATATCCACAGATACACTTAACAGATCTACAAAAAAGCTGATACTAATTACTGCCTGCAATTAGAGATCCTGCTCAGGGTTAACAGTGCATGAGCACATCGCACAATGTGATTTTCATGCTTTGTGCCACATTTGACCACAGGAGAACAGAGAACATTGTCATGATGAGGAATACATAATTAAAATATATCGGCCTTGTTCTATATGCTGATGTTGATACCAAAGACCAGAACGGTAATGAGGACTTTGAGTCTCAAGACACGGAGTTTAAGAATACTGAGAACTAACTATGTACAGGAACTTGATTTTTAAGCTGATAAATCTGCATGCTGCTGCAGCAAAACAGAAAAGCCATGGCTAGGTTCCAGACTTTTGGCAGGAAGATGGATCTCTGTCCTGACATCAAACTAAATATTTGTTACTTAATAATACATTATCAGGGTGAATATTTTTTGCATTTTTCATCTCTGTTTCCTTAATAGTCAAATATAAATTTTACTTTTTTCAGTTCACTACCTCCAAAATACCTTTGAAAAACTACCAGGACTGGCAATGTCAGGTATAAATGTCAGCAGATACTGGGATTATACAGCAGTGTGAAGTATTACAAAAGATCACCATCAATACTAAGTACTGTATTCATAACAGCAATTTCTTGCCTCCATCAACTGTCTATCTTAACAATTCAGATAAACCATGGAAAGCAGACAGTGTCTCGGTGGTCTTGCTGCCTTTAAAAAGTCCATTACCACAAGCAGGCACCTTCTCTTTCCCAAAGGACAATGCTAAACCAAATTCCAGCAGATCCTCAACCAACAGTTGTTACAATCACAGCAAAAGTAAAGCCAAAGTGGCAGGACCAGAACCCCAGCTTCCTGGCAGAGATGCAAATGACCCAAGCAGAGGCACTAAAACAGGCACCAAGGCATTAATAATGAATTCAGAATTCACCGTAACAATACTAATTATGGTGTTTCACGTGGCATTATTGAGAAGATAATATGCACTTCTATAGGAAACTAATTGTTATTCATCAATTAATGTGGTGTTGGGAAATGTGTTTTTACCAGTCCTACTCAAGTTTAAAAGCTGGATTTAAATCTCCACCTCAGTGACATGTTTTCCGAAAGCAGAGAGTTCAGATGGATTTGACAGCAATTTTATCTGCACAAGATGCAGGGCTGAGTTTCTCAGCTAAGTAGCCTACAGGGAGAGGAACGGGAGTTTTGTTGGGCATTTCAGAGACCGTGTGTGATTCTTCTGTAAGGCTTATCTCTCATCTCCTAGCTAGGCCGAGGGATCTAAGAAATCCCTCTCATTCAAATCAAATATCAGTCCAACTCCTATTGTTCCTGCCCTTATTGGAGATGCAATCCCCTTGATAAAGAAGGATGCACGGTGCTTCTTTAAGTGCTTATCAATGCTGCCCCCGCAGCAGAGAGCAGGCTTGCCCAGGCTATCCATCTCCGAGCAGCACACACTGACAGAGGCTGGGAAACCTGAACTTATGAAAAACAAAATATCACTGCAAGGCTGTGGGTGGTTTTTAGCTACACTTTCAGTCCACAAAGTCAAATTCAGAGGCTTATCTGAACAGGGAGTCTCATATCCCTGTCACACGGACGCGCAGGAGCAGCGAATATCCTGTAGCAGGGCAGGAGATTTCATCAGCATTTCCATACTCATTTACAACCCTCAACACTGCTGATGTTCACCAGGGTGTTTTGAGGCCATGGTTCTCTGATGTCCCCTCTGGACAGCATCTTCAGCACACCCCAGCTCTGCACAGTCCCTGTGTGGATGAGGCAGGCAGAGCCCTGTTTTCCAAAAAACTGCCCAGGAATGACAGCACCTTCAAAAGGTGCAGACACACAGGTTCATCATTCAGTCATTCAGGAGGACATTAATACAAAATCATTTTTGCCTGGGGGCCTTTGCAGATACCAGGTCAAAGGAAAAGTCTGCAAGAAGGGTAAAAGCAAAAAGTCTGCAAAAGTCTGCGGTGATGTCCTCTGCAGTGCCCTCTCCTTCCAGCAGAAGGGGTGAAGGATTCAAGGACACACATGAATTGCCTGGCTTGGGAAGAGAGACCAACCGGAGTCATGCTACAGCAGAAACACCTAACTCGCACATATCATCCTTTTAAAAAAGATAGGAGACCTTAATAAATTTGTGGCTTTATTAAGCCCACCATTCTTTCTAAATCCCATCCCTAATTCTCTTTTCAACCGCTCATGTGTCTGGATCAAAGAAAAGATGGATTTTAGTGTACTTTAAAAACTGCTGAGCTTGGAAACTGTTCTTAAAAATTACTAATTGTATCTAGCTAAAAAACTGAATCACTTTTCTTTTAGTTTGGAAACAAGTCTCCTTCCTGCCCCTAGAAATAGCAGGGAGGAGGAAATAACCCCATCTCCAAACTTCCACCAGAGCAAAGCCTGCATGGCAAGCAGAGGCTCTTTCGGTTAATTACTTCTTCATGTGCACAGACAGATTGGCCAGGATAAAATGCCAGCACTGCTGACCTCTGCCTGGCTCCTGTTCCCTCCCTTCAGCAGGTGCTCCAGCACCAAGAGATGCCAGGTCCCTGTGGCGGGGCAGCTCCAACTGCTTTGTCTCCATCTCATGGAAAGCCATATGGAGATGACAAAGCTGCTTCCTAAAATAGCCTGTAGGTATAATAATCTGCCCTCAAGCCAGCCAAACTCAACATTCATTTTTATTACCAGATTTTCTCAACACCCTCTGCTAACAAAAAAGTTGCCTCATCACATTTTTTCAAAGAACTTTCCTTTTCAGTTCCATCTTTCAGACAGGCACACTAATAGTATTCAAGGCTAGACCTGCAAGCAGGATGTAAATCACTTTACCAGCTCAGCTGCCATGTATTTAATAACTTATTCACAGTTGCAGGAGGAGAAAAAGGTGAGATTATATGGGGGGTAGACAAAGAGGGAATATAATTTCCAGGAGTTATACAGGACTTTCCATAAATTTTTACAGTGTTATGGTGGAGGGAAGCCTCTTCATCACATTGCAGGGCCTAAACCTGGAGCCAGAGTTAAAATCATGTCGGTGTTTGATGCCCCTTGGGCACAGGAGGGAATCACTGCTTGTAAGCAAGAGCGAGTGAAGGGAGAGTCAGTTTGCTGGGGAAAAAAAAGGGAAAATAAAAAAAAAAAAAAGGTTTTGTTTGTCAGACAGAGCTGTACAATTGTCTGCAAATGCCAAGGAGGGCAAAACTCTCCGAAGACATGTCAAGCCCCTGATCCAGCTGTCAGTTGTGCTGGTAGGCAGAAAATGAAGGCTGACACGTGAGATGGATCCACACGGTGCCTGCGTGGTGTAGCCCTTCCCACCCTCCACCCAGCCTCCCCCAGCCAGGGCCCAGAGCACAGGGAATGTGTTATGCAGATTTCCTTATTAGCATGATTGACCTAATATTGGATGACTCCGTACCCAAGTGCTTATGTGAAATAATAAGCCTGGCTACTGAGCAATTATTAAATACAAGGAATTGTTAAATCCTTGCATTGTACATATTCTAAAGGAAATTAATCATTTTGAACTCTGGAGAATACAGTTTTATAAGAAGAGAAGAAATAGCAAATACACAATAGGGTATTTAAATGCTAATACAGTCAAACAGTTTAAAGCACAGCATACATTTTAATATTGGTTTACTGAATACTAATTATGCTCTCCTAAGTAGCAGTAAGTAGCATTTATTATGATTTGTTGAAAGTATTGATCCAGATGGTGACAAGTGCAATTTCCCCTTCTCGCAGATATCCTTAAAAATACATATTATCAGATTACCAAGTCTTCTTAAAACATGTTTTTCTTGGAATATTCTGCTCCAACTATCAGCGGCAGCCTGATACATTACAGCCCAGAATTATTTCAGCCCAATTGTGTGAGGTGAAAAGATAATGTTTGTTATCCATGAGCAAAAATTTACTGTCCTTTACCCAAAGTTGACAATTTTGCATGTTTTTTGCATCCGGTCACACAGTAGCCTATACAGGATGGGGAACTCTTAAACAGCCATTCCCTGTATTCTGTCAGCAGAACTAACACTATTAAAACAAACAGGCCATGCTTTGGGACGCTCTGAAGTGGTGCTGAACTCCCCCCCGGGCTGAACTCATCCCCATGGGTGGTCAAGTCAGGCTCAGCCTGAGCTGGGACCAGCTCAGGGCACCTAAACCCCCTGTGCAAGGACTACAGAGACACAAGAGCTTCCACAGCCCAAACCAACCCTTCGTGCCCATGCCCACTTTGAGAAGTACCAGCCTTTGAGAAGAGCCATTCACTGATATTAACTAAAAGAAACTCTGCTAAAATATGGCAAATGAGCAAATTCAGCCACGCTGTTACTAAATCAAACTTGGCTAGGATAGCAACCAGCACAGGATTTGTCCCCTGGCCTCTACGATAAAGCTCTTCTAAATACATTGAGCAACAGCTGTCACGAACACAAAGCAGCTAATTCTTAAATACATATTTTAATAATAATCTTCAGTTTGATTAACACACAATACCTGCTGCATTAAATGCAAATTAAATATGCACTTAGTAAATTCAATTTAAAGCTTTTGTGTTTTCTTTTATCTTTTACATCAAAGATAGCAAAAAAGTAGTGGCTTTATTTTTTTCATGTGCTTCAGAAATATAATGTGAATAGAACTGACTTAACGGGAACATGAATGCAAAAGTAGATTCAACTCTATTAACTTTTACAATTTTGCTGCAGAAATTGTTTCTCTTGATATTTTAATTTCAACTTTGCTGATCATGGAAAGAAGCAAGGTCAGGACCTCTGCTGCTGTTCCTCAGACTGCACAGGACCACTTAGCATAAAATTCAAGCAGTTAAAAAATTAGTACTGCATGCTACAATAAATGGGTTTGTGTTTGTATCTCTAATGGAGCAGGATTAAGGTAAAAGAAAGTACCATTTCTGTAGTTCAACTGAAATAAACATTACAAAAGGCCAATTTACACTTCTAAGATTATGTGTAATGACACAATGTTTAAGAAATTATTTCAGTCTTGCATTGTTCTGCCGTATAGCTGTAAGTAGGCCATTCACTAAAATATCCCAGCCGTCTTTCTCAGCAGCAACAAATCACAAATGTTTTACAATTTATTTTTATCACTAAAATTAAAGAGAATAGTGCTGTGTTTACACTGTCACAAGGGTAATGTATCATGGCTGAGAAAATAACAAAAGAACCCGAAACGGGTGAAATTAGCATCATCTTCCCTATTAAAACTCACCGCTAGAAACTTTACAAGCCAAAACATCCACTTTTATATCTGTCAACTTGATACTAAAAAACCCACAAACCAAACAAATTATAAATAGTCCTCTCATAATTTGCAGCTTCTGATGAGCAGGTGAAAATTCACACACACACCCCTTCTTTATATCCCCCTCGACAGGCTTTCAGTTTGAAACCACAACTTTTCCAAGTGTAAAGGTATTCGGGTACACACAATGAACAAGTTATTTTGTGGAAGCAAAATGGCCAAATCCCCTTCCTACACTCCCACTCCCAGTACCTCCTTTTGGAGGAGAAGTTAGTCATGGCAGGTGATGCACAGAGACAAAAAAGTTTTCAAGAGATTGGCAAAAAGCTTTAAACTGAATATCCTGTTTGATTACGACTTCGTGCAACTGCAAGTCAGTGTGATAATGCCAGAGCCATTCAATCCCAGTGCTGCTGGAACGCTGCCAAAGCAATTAAGGTTGCTGACTTGGCCATGAAGCTGAGAATGTGTACACAACAATTTTACACCCCATCATACTGTGGTAACGGGTACTTGCACCCACAGAGGAGGGAGAGACAACTGCAAAGTGTGGTCTAAGTCAATGCACAGAATTTTTACCATGAGCAAATGGCTCTCAGATGGGAAGTAAAACCCCTGCCACCAGTGCAGCCCCAAAACTGGGAAAGGGCTTGGGTCTTGAGGGGCCCAGGGCAGGATTTTTCTTTCATGTATTCACTGGAATGCCCCCAGAAGGAGCAAGCACCAAGATACAACGCTGAGGCACAGCCTCACAAACCTGGGGATGCAGATGTAGGAACGTACACTCAGTTCACACATCTCCCAGCCCAGCTCCACCTGTCTTAGATTCCTGTTTAAACTTCATCTTCTCCTCCCAGCACTGATTCCCAGTGAGGCTGTGTAGGATTCACCAGCCCAGCAGATGGAGAGGCAGCAAGCAGGGGTATGGAGGGCACAGCTCCAAGAACACCTCCAAAGGCAACTCTCTAAGTCTTGGAGTGAGCACAGGAGAGAAACAAGCAGGTGCTGGGGCAGACTTTGGGAAAGGCTGCATGAACACAACCCCAGACACACAGTTATTGTACAGCCAGGATTGCTCTGGGCTACGTGACCAGCCAGTCCACCCCGATCAGGGGACAGCACAGATACACAAACACGTGAAGGGGTGGATTTTCAAATGGAAGAGTGCAGAGTTTACAGCAGCAGAGCTCTGCACCAGCCAGCAGCCTTTATGTGCTGCTTAATATAATTATCAATATATGGAAGGGGGAAAAAAAAAAAGGGAAGTAAATGAGGAGTTGCCATAGCAACTGTTACCTCCAAGGAATATGAAAGATATGGGACCACCCTCACCGAGGGAATGTTTTATTTATTGTTCCCTATTTTGAATGTTCAGCAAAGTTGTGCTGCTGGACACTGCTGCGCAGGCTGGTGACCTTTGCTGGGCAACTCTTGCATTTTGTTGGTGGGTTCTGCCTGCAGAAAGGCCCCTCATTTCCAGTGCTGACAGGCAGGACCAAAGGCAAACTCTCCCATCAGCACGGCAACATCTGCTCCTAATTCAAGTGCCTGCTGATGGTCAGCACTTCCCCTGCTAAATTACAACATGCTCCCAATTTATAAACCACCTAAATAACTATTACAGGGAGAAAGAAATTCACTCCAATCTTTGCAATGATAAGCATGTAAAGACCCATGGGTTTTCCTGCTTGTGGATTTTTAACCAGGCACTGGTTTTGCCCTGAATCCCAATTTCACTGACAGCTGAACATCCAGGCAAAGTATTGAAGAATGTGCCTAAAACCCACTGGCATAAACGGGACAAAAGCACGTGTCAAAACATTGAGCTCTGCAGAAATGGTGCCAAAACCAGGATTAAGTAAAGTATAAGCTTAAGCTTTGAAGAATTCCAGCTTTTATACCATCAAATTTAGGCACGTGTCTATGCAACATTGCTACTGCTGGACAGAGCTGAAAAATTGGGATTTGGAGCAAGGGGGTAGAATATCACTATTTCAAGATCCTTCTCAGTGTCCAGGACGCAAAGACACAACAAAAAGAAATGAACACATGGCTTACATATAACTTCATTAATAAAATAAAATACTGGAGGTCATCTTCAGAGAACACAGCATTTTGTAGAAACCCTGTTTTTATGAATGGATCCCACAAGAGAAGGAAGTAAAGGGTAAAATGCAAGATTTAATAGTAGTAGGAGTAGTAGGAGCAGCATCAATGAAATAAAATTAAATAATCCAACCTAGAATTCTATGTAGCTGCCTCTACAAAACTGGATTGTGTTCATGAACTCAGAAAATTATTCAATTTCTCATCTTTGTTGGGGCTAAGCTTTGTCCCTGTGACATCAGCAGACAAGTCCTTCTCCATATCTGACTATTTTATTTCCTGTTCAGCTTATGCAGTTCCCTTTCTATTCCTGCTATAGTGTTCTTTAGAAATGCACTGTTAATTCTGCCAACAGAGACAACAGGACCTTCATTCCCATTACCTACCATTTCCTTGAATAACAACCTAAATAGTATTTCTAATTCACAGATAATCCACTAATATTACATTAGTGCAGTGCCAATGCACTTGCATGTAACATGAAATACAAACTTCTAAAAAAAAAAATCAATATTATCAGCTGGAAGTAGAAACGGGATGACAACGCTGAAACACAAAAAAACCCAAAAATTAAAAAACAACAAAAATATAACTGCTTCCATTCTCTTGAGCATCTCGTTAAATGAAGCAGACTGGATTTAAATCAACCAAAGTCTGAGCTAGCTTTAAAAGGTAAAAAGAAGGCAAAAATTCAAGCTTACTCTTGGAAGCAGAGACACAATTCAAATCAATCTTCTAAAAAAATTCTCCTTTTAGAAGTGTCATGTATTGAGCAGCCGTATCTGAACAGTAGCTGACAGTGGCAGTGCAATGTTCACTTGGTTGGGTTTAAGCCACATGAAAGAAAGAAATTCACCCTTATTTTTCTCCCTTGAAAAATGGAGATTTCTTTTTCCCTGCCCCACAAGAAGCGTCCTCAGCCACGGAATGGAATGACACAGAAATTCTACGTGTGTGGAAGGGCACCAGCAGCAGAGCCCAGACGGCAACGGCTCCGCCACCAGCTCTGCTCGTCTTCAAGGCAGAGGGAGAGACAAGCAGCAGGAGTGTGAGGTAAGAGGGTGGGAGCGAGGAGGATGTGCACTACAGGACACTCGCACAGCACACTCTTCCCTCCAGGCACAAGATGGCCAGCGAGGAGCCGTCACAGCTTTCCCCGCGACAGCAGCTGTGGCAGTAGGAGCTGCAGCCTTAAAAAAGACACATCGCTGTTTTCTCTTTCCCTAGTATTTCCTGTCCTAAGTTTCTGGCTTGCTTTGCTGCCAAGGCTAAAATAACATCCCTCTGTGCATCACATCATTTTAGAGAGAGCTGCGAACTCCCGCGCTCGCCCGCCAGACGGGAGCTGTGAGCCCGCGCACGGCGCGAGGACAACTCTCGGAACAGGGCTGACAAAATGGGAAATTTGGCCCTTAAACACGCCTGAACTCCCGTCTCAGCATCCAGGGTAGAGTGGAACAGCCCGAGGGAGAGGTGCTCAGCCCACTGAGATGTGTCCAAATATAACACATCCAAACCCCTGAGCGAGTATATTTGATTATTTTATCTGAGCAGAGCAGTGGCAGCAGGAGAAGCCACCAGCACCCTCTGCTCCTCCCCGATCCTCAGGGATGTGGAAATCAGGATGATCTCCTAGGACATGAGAGAGCTGGGCTCCAGATTTACACAAGCAGAAGGGAAAGTGAGTCAACAACTTTCACATTTTGAACTCTGTGCTTGTAGGTGACACAGAGGACAAAGAGATCCTTCATGCACAACATCCTTCCACAGCTCTGCTTCTCCCGTTTAGCATCTCACCACTTCCCCCACAAGTGTCTGAAATGACTGTCCTGAAATGAACTCTGATGGAAGGGCTTGCCTGACATAGCCTTTTGTCCTGCTCTGACAATTTTTTTTTGGCAAGTTTTGCTGGCTTTGGCCTCTCCTCCCACCCCATTTCAAATGAGGAAAAACAGAGATGGGGAAAAAACTTTAAAAGCATGTCAATCCAAACAGAGAATCTGCTTTGTTTGCCAACTTGGAAAATCAATTATTCATGTTATTCAGGCAGCCAAACTTGTAGGCAGAAAGGGATTGTCAGCTGAATTTCCGGATGGGACACTACAAATGCTGCTCCCACAAACCCTTCAGCAAAGGTACTGACCCCAACTCCAGGCTCCATTTGGGATGACTTCCAGCCGTGCCCATCTCTGACATCTGCAGGGATGGGCACGAGAAACCCTGCCCTGACAGACTCACAGCTCCATACGACCCAAGCAGCCACAAAATCACTCAGGAAGGGAACGAGGGCACCTCCACTTCACCCCACCCTTATTTCAGCGTGGGGCAGAGCTCCAAGGGACTGCAAGGCAAAGCAACACCAGCAGCAGCAGAGAGACTTCCCCGTGCTCACACAGCCACCAGGTCTTTTTGATGTCACACGCACTCAGGGACTGATGATGGCAAAAGCGGGTGTGGGGAGAAGTTGTCAGGATTTGATGGTTTAAGTGAAAGACACTTCAAGGCAGAAGAAAATGTTCAATTACAAAAAGGCCCATTTCACTCATGCACTTTAAAATGGCAATAATCCATTTGATGCCAAAAAGAAGAAAGGAAGGAAAGAATCAAAGAACAGTAAGAAAGATGCTCTGGCTTATAATTGTACTGTCTTCTCTACAAAGTCTGTAGCCCTTTTTCTTCCTGCTCTATCCTGAATCTTCCACAGCTGCAAAGCCCTCAAGCTACAGACAGGTTTCAGTCCAGTAAGACTGTCTGTGGCTTATTACAGCTGAAGATCCATGATGAAGGGCTGAAATATCCTCAAGTTTGCACACTTGAACAACACTAGAGATAAGAACAAACTTTAAAATCCTGGATAATCCTCACTTTACTAATAAGCAATTTTATCTAAATCCTCCTTTAAAAAAATCGTGCTTCCCTGAGTGATGCTGGGGGAAGGAAGTTACCACGTCCAATTTCCAGCTCTATTCAGCCAGTATTAACCTGAGCTCCTGCAGAGTCATGGGGGCTCTTTGGTCCTCCTCATCTCAGCTGCCAGGAGTGTCATCCTCATCCTTTCTCCTGACAATCTGAGGTTTAGCTCTCTCCAGGCTGCCTCCCTGTGGTGCCCGGTATCCCACTCCCACTGGCTGCCCTAATGCAGGCTCCCATCTGCTGTATCACAAAATACTCATTCTCTCAGCACCCTTGGGAGCCAAAGTAGTGCAATTATGCTTTTATGGCTCTGAAGCTGCAGAAAAGGAAGGTGAAGAGATAAATTTGCAAAGACACTTATATTTTGAGGCCCTCAGCTTTAAGTAAACAAGTTCCTTTTTTGAGCAGAACCCACAACATTCAGTGAAACCCTGAGTCTCCCTTGTCTCCATTCGCAGGGAGGCTGCTCTCCCACCTGGCATTTTGGGGCTAACACACTTGTACCAGGTGAGAATGGATCAGGATTCTTGGAGGAAGCAAAGCTTCATCCAAAGTATGACAGTTTAATTAATCAACATGTTCTAAACCTTTCACTGAATGCTAAACACTCCCCCCCCACCAAAGGATCCTCCGGCAAGCATCACCTCACGGCGGGACATGCACACACCAAAGAAAGGCATTTTTTTCTTTATCTATGCCCGATACAGTCTTTTGAGAGACTTGCTCCATGATAAGATCCCCAGGAAACTACAACAACATCCATACAAAACCTGTCACAGCCCACAATCAAACTCTGAGTCTAAGTGATGCACTTCTTCTAACAGGAGGAGCTGGAGTGGGTCTTGGAGCCTAAGTCCAGAGCACTAATTCAAATAGCCCAACACACAAGTTATTAATCCAGAAATGAGCCCAAGAAGCAGCTGATGAGCTGCGTCTGACTGCTCCAAATTAGTCCAGACGGTCGCAGTGACAGGACAGCACAGCCACACGCACACATCTGACTTATTAAATCCTAACAGCTCCACGGGGACCTACCCTTCGGAAAGAGGGGGGAAATGGGCACCACGCAGCTTGTCCTTTACAGGAAGCAAACAGGGGCCTTTCCTAAGGTGAGGCAGGCGAGCTGTGCAGTGACTGAACTGTGCTGTGGAGGTATGTGCTGACCTGCAGAGCTTTCAGTGCGTCACTGCCGTGGCAGCGCAGTTGTTCAAACGAGAGCTGGAGCACAACTACAGCTTGAAAACATTTTCATTGTGGAACCTCTGCCTGGCTTCAGTTTTAATTTTGTGCCCTTTTTTAGAGGATTAACCGTGCAGCACAGGACTGGATTCCAGCTGGCTCTGCTCTGGCAGAGCCGATCCAGCGGCAATGCAGGACTTGGGATCTCAGCAGGATCTCCTGACGGTGTGGCACATCGTGTCCTCACACGGCTCCTGGAGCTGTGTCCCTAATTAATGCAACCACATCAAAGGAAGTGCACTCATAGGTGTGCAAATGTGGTTGGAGGGTTTGCGGGGTGGAGAACAGCACCTCACATCTGAAAACCTCTGCCTGCCTCTCTCTGCTCCAACCCAGTCAGCTGTAATTGTAATACAGGGGATGAAAGACAATAATTAGTTCTGAAAATAAATTGAGTACAGTTAAACAATCTCCTTGCCGCAATCTTCAATTAAAAAAAATGAAAGGAAATGAATGAATAATTCCTTTCTTCCTCGGGGAATAAGGGAAACCAGATCTTCAGAAATAGGGAGTATAAACAACAAGGCAAGATCTATTCCCAAACAAATTCATCTACAAGGCAAATACATTAGAAGATTTTTTTCCATTAAAACATATTTGTTTCTCAGCTTATGAACCAAACAGAGCAAATTGCACATACATTTGAAATTCTACATTAAAAATGTGTGCAAACATTTCCAATAATCAAGATGACTGTGAAATGTTTGTGCCAAGTGTTTCAATAGCTCTTCTTCATTTGAAGATGGTTCATATCCATCACATGGTATTGGTTCCAGGCCCAGTGTTTCAGCCTGAAGTACTCAAACACCATGAGTCAGTTCCCCTCAAAATCATTTCAGTGACTTAAAATGAGACACAATGTACATAATTCTTGGGTTCATTTGAAATTGCCTTTTATCTTACAGGTTATCTACATCACTCATTTTCAGGCTGCTTTTTTCTAACACTAAGAAGTTACAGAATTTATTAAAAAAATTAACACATTAAATGTGAAAAGGGCCATGTTCTCACATTTATCTTATTCCATGAACTGGAGGGTTAAAATACCATTTATGATGAGGGAATCCTGAAGGTCAGTTTGCTGCTCCTTGATTGTGAAGGTGATTTGAAACCTTCCAGACTCCCGCTCAACTTCTTCGGTTGAAATCCAGCAGGCAGTGGATCAGTGTCACCTCACGATGACACTGGCACTGCATGCGACTCTTCACCCTACGTTATTGAGCTGCCAGGTGAATAATGCTCCTGGCAAGGGGAACAGATCCCTGGAATGTGGCATGTCAGGGTGCAAACACACCTGGGCAAGCTCCTGTTTCTGCTTCATCTGGGTTATGCCTTTGCACCGACTTCTCTTTTTAACATTCTAACTGTTGCTTCTGCCTATGGCATTTTCTCAGCAGCCATCACCACCACATCTCATGTCCAGCCTTGCCAGGCTGTGCCACCTCCAGACTGCCAGAGACAGCCACGCTGCCTAAACACGTCAAACAGCAAAACTGTGACATTGCAGCCTAAAAGAAGCTTTCACAAGCTTAAAACCACACAAGCTTAAAGCCCCACACCCAAACCCCAACACAACACCACACCAACCCTCCAAACAAAATGAAAAAGTGCCAAGAGCTCATCATGCATAGGAAGTAAGTAAATGCAGAGTTCTGCAGGGATTTTATTTAGTTTTAAAGTCAAATGCTCTCTGTCTCCTTGATAGGCAGAACCCGTGCCTCTATCCTTCCAAATATCAGCACAAACAACATGAAAAGCTGCCCAGATATTTTTCTTTAATCTGAGCCTTAAGACAGCCTATTGTCAGTTCGGTTTGTTTAAAGCCAGAGAAGCTCAGGATCAAAATATTCCTGCAAAGCAACCATGCTGCAGCCTGTTGGACAGCAGGATTGTAAAAAAAGGAAAGGAAAAAATCTCACCCTTACACTCCCCAGTGTTCGTAGGGGAGCGCTGCATAGAATTGTCACAATAAGTTAATATGACAGTATAAAAGCCAATACTCACCCTGGGATTACACAATAAATAGACTCCATTAAACTACTCTGTAAACTCTCCTGTGAGAAATTTCTCTTTGATCCAGAATTTAATAGGAATTATTTAATCGTAATGAGATGGTAATAAAACAGCATCACCTGAATAAGCTATTTTATTACCTGTTTCATAATTAGCTCTTCTTCATTATAATTCTTTCAGATACTGGAAACTATGCTGAGGCACATGGAAAATACAGAGGTGATTGATGACAGCCAATGGGGCTTCATGAAGGGAAAATTGTGCCTGACAAATCTGGGGGCTTTCTGCAAGGGGGTTACTGCGATGGTGGGTGAGGGAAGAGTGACTGACTGTGCGTGTGCAAAGCATCTGCCACTGCCCTGCACAACATCCTTGTCCCTAAACTGGGCAGAGATGGGTTTGGGGACTTTTGCTGGGTTACTTTTCCTTACCAGCGTTACACGAGGCCCTGCACTGGCACCAAGGAAGTGACAGCAAAATCCAAGAAAAGCAAGATCTGTCCTGAATTTGTGTTTACGACCAAATCCACGGTTTAACCCACCTCTACTGATGATGTTGACACATTTTTTCTTTCAAAGACTAAGAAAATTTGGTTGCAGTTTCCGTGAGAAAGAGTTGATCCTTCGCCTTCTCCAACCTTGTGCCAAATGTCAAGCTCCTGCACCAAAGCAGGGTTACACAAGACCTTAAAAACTGCAAATTCACAACACAAGCTTAGAAAACCAGGATGTTTTTTCAGCAAAGCACATTGTTGAGTATGACTGGACAACTATTACTGAAGCTTTCCAAAAAACAACCTGCAACACACCACACAAAATACTCACAAGAATGATTTATTTGAATTTGCCAAAGCTACCAGTATCAAGAATCCTTAAAATAACCTTGAAACCTTGAACCCTTAAAAAGCCCTGAAAATAAGGGCAAAGCATGTGCATACACCGAGCTATTTAAAAAGTAATGTGACATAATAAGATTCTACATTTCTGAAGAGGATTTTTGACCACACAGATTTATAACCAGAAGCCCTCACAGAGCATCCCACAATTTTTAGCGACCATACACCCTGGACAGCTGCACATCTCTCAAATAAGACTGCAAAATCAGTGTTTCACCCTTTATTTTTCCTCTACTCTAAAACTTTATTTAAGGATATGAAAACTTGCCACTACTATGAATTTTTTCTCCCTGCCCACACCTTCCTCACGAGTATTTTCACATAGATGCTGGAAAAGTTAAGAGTTTTGGAATAATTTTGTAACACTTTGGTATCACTAATAATTTCCTTGAGTGTAATATGAAATCCATCAGAGAATTTTTTTTTCTTAGAGCTTGCTTCGAGACCTCAAAAAAGCATTAACAGATAACTTGACAAGCCTTTAAATGCTGTTGAGCTCCTAACACAGAATTCATGCCAGAATCCAAAGCCCTGGCTGTGTACATGGGAAGTGCTAGGCAAGTTTCACTCCAGTAAGAATGTAATTGGATTAAAACACACCATTTGATAATTTTGCAGTTAGTCACCGAAATAAGCATGTAAGTAATTTCAATTTTGCAGAAAAGTAGTCCTCTTAGTGGAGTCGTACAATTTGGTAGGGAATTATTTTCAGGAAATTTTGAAAGACAGCGCTATTTAAAGTCATATTAAAGATGAAACTGAAATTTAAAAAAAAAGTTGTACAAAATTCTGTCAATATCTCAATTTGAGAATTAACCAGCTCTTGATATTCAACTCTACTAGAGTGATTATGGGCTACGGCCAAGAAGGGGCATGTGTGATAAATATCTCTTTTTATGCCTCCATAAAATGCTCTTCTAACATGAATAAAAAAAGTAGATAAACAATCTGTGATGACAAATTAGCATTTAAAATTTCTAGGCTATCTAACCTCCTCTGCACGTACTCCGAACAAACACTAATAAAGTGTTCAGCTCTACAACGAAGCTGTTTGGGTAGCTAAACAATAATGGAGCAGATGCTTAATATCAGCCTTTAAGCCTCAAAATGTACAAATACAATTAATTGCCAGCCCAATCTTGGAGGCTGAGTTGTTAGAAAAAGAAGTGTCTTTGAAATTCTGACTGTAGGCAGAATTTTTTTTTTTTTTTTTTTTTTTTTTTTGGGGGGGGGGGGGGGTGGTT
>VZTE01002665.1:169216-193243 GCA_013397775.1 Eulacestoma nigropectus | reverse complement strand
TTTTTTTGGAGGGGGGAGAGTGGTGTGTTTTTTTAGCATAATTAAAACCTTCTTTTTAGTGCAAGTATCACCTTCACTGGTGTTCTTCCCACCCCGTCCACTGGTACGGAATTCTCCTTACTGAGCTTCTTGTCGTTACATGGAGAAAGCCAGAATCTGAGCAACACGGATTGTCTTTTTTAAAAGGACAATTGCACCATTCAGCTCCTCACAATGTAAGCAATTTGAGGTTATCAGTCTGTTTGCATGTGTTTTCACTGCGCTCAGCACAATGAAACCCTGACCTTAATTACTGGCTATCATCATAAAACCACCACGGTTACTACCACCAGCACTGAGTCAGAAGCTTTGTTTTATACATGATTACTAGCTGGTGAACCTTCCCTGATCAAACTGAGCGGAGCAGTGCTGAAAATAAAATAACCATTTAAAATAAAATCAGTTTTCATAGTCTAAAGTGCTGCTGGAAATAGGACAATATAAGCTATTCATTCCCGACACTGCTGCTGCGAGTACAATCTATGGTTTATAATTAACAGATATACAATACTTTTCCCCTGCTACTCCTTTTTTAAGCTCTCCTACATTTATGACTGTGCTAATTCCCAGTGGAAGTGCCTACACTGCAATGCTGCTTAAACTCCCCTCGTAGCACAATCCTGCTAATGCACGGCATTGATCCAGCAGCAA
This sequence comes from Eulacestoma nigropectus, assembly GCA_013397775.1. Lineage (NCBI taxonomy): Eukaryota > Metazoa > Chordata > Aves > Passeriformes > Eulacestoma > Eulacestoma nigropectus. The sequence goes on along the minus strand of VZTE01002665.1, from coordinate 192,553 downwards.
TTGCTGGCTGGGTGGTAGAAAAGTTACACATTCCTGGTCTTAATTTCCCCCCTGTGCCGCAGGGTACCCATTTCTGGGGCTGTGGGATGGTTTCTGGGGCTGTGGGATGCGTGCAGACCCCACTGCCAGCAGGGATGTGCTCCCAGGACCGCGGGCACAGCGCCGGGAGCAGGAGGGGCTGGAGCTCTGCTCCAGTTCGGCCCCATTTCCCTCCCTGTGACCCAGACTGGGGTAAAAAGGCCACATCAGCATCAAATCCAAGGCAGGGCAGCATTTCAGACAGGTCAGTGGTCTTCGCTAACCAAGGGCACCACTGATGCGCTCGGATCCTTACCAGCTTTTCCGCCTTGCGAAGCCCATTGGAGAAGTGATGCCACCCAAGCTCCTGGCAGGTGAAGGAGGGATGGAAAAGGATTATTCTATCCACATCCCTTTAGGCTGCACATTCTAGAAACAGAATCAACTTGGTACTACTCGGCATTTAGTCCACAAAAAAAAAAACAAACAAAACCACACTAAAAAAAAAAAAATCAGCCAGTTTTAGGGAGATCTCTTCCTATCCCTGCCCAGTCACAGCTCTCAATAGAGGAGAAGAAAAGCAACCCAAGTAAGGGTCGAATTACACTGCCACATCCATCACACTGAACTCTATCAATTTCTTTATTTCTTCTGCACAATGAAGAGCAAAGCACACACCTTAATTTTGCTGACACTAACCCTGCTCAGTAAATAAGCATTCTCTATCAATATTTACTTCCCTCCGCACAAGGCAATAAGCCACTGCTGGAATTCAAATCTTCCTCGCTCCCTTTCAGAAGTCTCGGCTGCCCTGAAAAAAATCAATCAGCTGTAGCAGTCACTCCTGAAGGGTTCATAATAGCTCAGCTCAGGCACTGGACAAACCTGAAGATTATCATCCCAAAGCTAGTTCCCTCTGAAAGACATTTCTTCTTAAATTTATCACCAGCTACCTGGGACAGGCATCAGGCCCTGTGCAGTGTATTTAGCAAGGCTCAAGGAAACAGCCAGACACAACAAACAGGCTCAAAGGCACCTCCATCCCAACCACATGGAGCTCTGATGGCCATGGACTGTGGGGGATGGCCAGAGCATCCTTCCAGCTCGTGGCTCTTCAAGAGTCACCTGGAAACAAGCCCAAAAGGCCAGCACATGGCAGGCTGGGGGTTACCTGTTTGCTGCCTGGAGAGACAGGAGCAGCCCACAGCAGCGGCAGTCACCCAGAGCGCCCTCGAAAGCTGCTACAGGCAGCAGCAGGGACAAGGGTGGAAAACACAGAAAGCTCCTGGCTTTCAGTCATACCAGTGTTTTGGGCTTTTGTTTGTTAGATTTTTTTTCCCCCTCAAATACAATTTCCAAGGGAAGCTTTGCCCCTGCCAGAAGGAGGAGGGAGAGAGATTCAATTAATAAAAACAGATTACCTTTTACCAAGTTAAATAAAAGCCAATAAAAATGAAATACCAATGCACATAGCAGATTTATGCTAACCACTTCATTGCAAGGCAGACACACCTGGGTATGATATTAAAAAAGATCAAATTAAACTTTAGTGACTGCAACAGCAGGTGACAGAGCAGCACTTTCCCTAACAACATCTTGTGACTATAAAGTATATCCTTTCCTTCTGCCTGAGCTCACTTTTCAACCTTCCTCAGAAAAGTAAATACTATTTCCTGCGCTTCTCCGCGACCACGCATGTACCTGTGGGGAATAGGAAGAGGGCTGACACCAAAACCAGTTCCCAAAGCCAGGAACTGCTTTTCAGGAGTATTTCTGACCGGATTCCAGAGCTACAGCTTCTACTTAATGGAAAAACTTTGGGTTTGCAAAGTGCCACACTGCTGCAGTTGAAGTTGTGTAGTTGAAGCTGTAATAATGTGTCTGTAATGAAAACACAGAGCCACGTAAGGGGCCTTTTGTTTAGACACTATGAACAGTTTGACATCTTCCATCATAGCCAGCACCATGTCAGAATTCTTTTAGTAGCAGAAGTCACAAAGATGTAGAAAACAGTAAGCTCTCATGTTATGTAAATGCTAAATGGGGACAAACAGCTTCATGTCTAACAACAACAGCAGGCACTATAAATGTGGCTGCTTGACGTGAAGGGTGTTTAGCTTATTATTCCTGAAAAGCCATTATTACTTCAACCTTATTTACACACACAACATACACAGCTGAATGCATCACATTTTCGTTCGTGCTATGCAGGAAACAGTTCTCCCCATTCCCTGGAAATGAGATTTTTCACTCTGTACCACGACACAAGCACAGTCTCCAGGGCTAAGATGGAGACAACCCACCAAAGGCTGCAGATCTGGGACTCAGGAAAACCCACAGAGTGCTGGGAACCAACACTTCCGAGCACGGGAGTTGCTGGGTTTTTAGCAACCCACCATCAAACGTGCTGTGACAGCAGCTCCCACAGCAAGTGCCTGCACGGGCGCCCACTGACTTCCCTGGGTGTTTACTACAAGAGTGGGGCCCGAGCATCAAGGAAAGAACCACTTCCCACCCCCGCCTCGATTTTGCGAAACGTCTAAATTCAATTAGTTATGCTTTCTCTCTTCTTCCACAGCCTATGCAGTTGATTTCACACTGTGACAAATGCAGCCTGGCTTTGAATTTCAGCAGTGAGAGTTGACTGCCCAAATGTGTGCAGAAAGGAGAAAGCAAAGTGATGCAATCGTGACCAAGGTGAATTAATTTAAATTTTAAATCAACACTTGTAAAGCAGTTTTTTAACACCACTCACCTTGGCTTTCCTCCCTCCAGAAAGAAGCACCATTTTAAGCAATCAAAAAATTCTCAATTTCATGTTTCTAGTTATGTACACAACATTTTCTATTTTGTATCATCACATCGCAGAGAATTGTTGGAGATTAAGTGTCTGTTTACCTTTTAGCACAGCAGTAGGGCTGTTTGATTCCAAGGCAGGATGTCCAGGATGACGAGCTGGGGATGAAAAGTCCCTTTGGCACACTGGGTACTTTAGCAAGAAAACGTTCAATTGACTTTGTGAACAGTACATGGGCAGTTGTCCTGAGGAGGAGGAGGACGATGCACAGGGTGCAGTTCTGAGAATCACCACCAACACGTTTTTGTCCTACAGTATTCCCCTCCCTCGTGCTAAACTTGCACTTGCAATCAGCCCAGCACTGTTGGGACACCAAGCACACAAGCCCCGAGCAGCTGCAGGGATAAGGAGCTCTCCTGGGTTAAGCAGAGGCAAGGAGAAGTCTCATATTTTGAGGCCAAACTGAGAGCAAAGCCAAGAACACCGATCCCAGCAGTCCCCTGACCTTTTGTAATTGTCCTCCTGTTCAAGTGAGCAACTACAAACAAGCACTTTTAGGCCACACTTACAAGCTTTGCAGTATATTTCTCCACTTGCCCTTTTATGTGAGACTTAATATTAAAAAGGCTCTTTGAAAATTACTTTTGTCTATTTAATTAATCTTTCGCCCACATAAAAATCTTAAAATGATTATGAACACATTCAATTTTACTTTCATTGATTTATCTCCATCTGATGACCTATTTTATCTTTTATAAGGCTCACAATAGCAGAACTGGGTCATAATGTAAGTAATACAGCAGAGTAATGTACATTTTGGTGAACCCTGTTATTAAACCTCTCATTCCTCTCTGCTCTGTCCCGAATGAAGCCTATTACAGCAATTGGACCTGGACTGCTTGGATAAAGCTCTGTCAACTGGACTGACTCAACCTCATTTTTACAGTCTTAACCCTGACATCCAGTGCCACCAAAACCAACCCAACCTAGGGAGCCCCACAGTGCTCCTGCACGAACATAGACATGACTGAAGTGGCCACAGCAGCATGATGGAAGGTTTTAGGAAAGATATGGAGGAAATGAGAGGGGAAAAAAGGTCACTTGAAGCCCAATGGGGAATGGTCAGAATAATTTCAGAGCAGAATCTGCAGTGAGGCAGGAGCACTAAAGCTGGACTTTTCAGCTGGAAGTCCAAGGAACTTATTCAGCTACATAAAAGTCTCCACCACCAGTGACAAGTGTCCTTGCAAAGCTCCGAGCATGGAAACAGCCTGGGATCATCTGACTTTGGACTGAGGATGAAGCCCAGGAAAGTCAGTGCCTGTGAAGGGCATTATTTGGTTTGCTGCTAAGTTCCCAAGTCCCAGAAGTCAAGCGCTGCAGACTGAAATCAAGATAAAATGAGCTCTATCTACTTTGCTGCAGGCTGCTTATCAGCAGCGTGGAGACATCCCAGAGACTCATTATATACAATATACATGAGAGATGTGGAAATAGTTCCTTCCAATTTATTGTAGTATCAATGTCCTTAGGTGATAGATTCTATCTTTGTGAATACTGTTAAGAACGCTGGCACGGGGAGCCTTCTGAAGACTTCTTTTTCCAGGTGAGATCCACCTCAATTAACCCAGTGAGTACAGGGGAGATGAAGTATAGAGGCTGCTATTCAGAAGTTGCTTGAATTTAATTTCAAATAGAAATTCATCACCATGGGTGAATTCACCCACTTCAGAGGGCTAATAAAAAACATTCACAGCGCTCTGGCATCCTTGCACAATCAGACCTTTAAGTGAAGTTGAAGTTTTGCATCCAAACTTGATGCTTCACAGGGAGACTGCCATTCTCCAGCATCTTTCACTGGCTATATCTTGTATTTTTATAATATTTATGAACACATTCATCTGCTAATAATAATTTAAAGGGCAATATTTGAAAGTTATCTCTAGATTTAATACACTCTCTCCGCTTAGATGAATTGAATGCTCAGTTGCTGCTGCTGTACCGGTGCATTTGGTATTTAACTTTATGCAATGATGACAATGGACCATCATGGCACTGAAAATGGGATTCTTTTCTTCTTCAGACCTTCTAGTCACAGCTCACTCTATGAGAAGGAAATACAGTATTTTTAGAGTAACCACCAGTCTGTCTCCTCTTGATTTACAGATCAGAAACCAAAGTCTTGCTGAACACAAATATTAAGAAATACAGGTTTTTCAGCCCGCAGCCCCCACAGTCTCCAGCACGACCCATGGCTGGTCAGGCAGCACATAAACAGAGATGTGGGGTTTTGTACCTATGAGGTTCCCTGCCCTCTTTTCCTCCTTTCCTGAAAACACCACCAGAACAAGGTTTGCATCCATCCCTCTCTGTTCCCACAACTTCCTGCTCTCAATCCCCAGGCTGCACCTCCAGAGCACTCCCACCACCCCAAGCACATGCAGGGACCAGCAAAGCCTCTTCCCTGAACACAAGAGAAATGTCCCTCTGCCACTTCTCAGCTCTGCTGCTATCACAGACAGAAAGGGAAAAGTTTACTTATCCCTACTTGATTAAAATTAATGTTACCTCTGAACACCACACAGAGGTATAATTACCCAACCAAGTCTTCAAGGAAAGAGAAAATCCCATCAGCTTTATTTTGTCAATCTTTGCAAAAGTCTGTAATTCTTTTTAATACCTTCTGCCCGTTGAACTTGTGAAAACTGTTAAAACTGGAACAGGTCCCCAAGTAGCATGGAATAGCCACAGTCACAGAAGATATTCTGAGAACATGGAAATACTGCATGTCCTCATTTTATCCCTCATTTATGAAAGAGCTTCAAGAGCCCCTCTCTAGAATTCAGTGAAGAAGGGGAAAAACCCTTCCATTCACTATGCAGAGAGATGAGTCTTAAGATGTAAAACACCACAGACACTCAGTGGAAGGGCCTTTTGGGTTTTTTTTCTTATTTAAAATGCCATTTTTTATATATTCACTACTATATACATTTATATTAGTATACAATAAGTATCTATTAGGATATCTTTATATATACAGTAAGTAGTCAAAAAGAATTCCAGCCCTAAACTTCAAGAATCCATTGTTTCAACCCATTTTCAGGATAAAAACGTACAGCTTTTCTGTGGCAAAACAAAGAGCACTGTTCTCACTGCAGCAATCACCAATTAACAAAATTACCTTTTCACAATGGTTGCTGCCTCGTTTACCTTTCACATCCTTCGTAGCGTTGCATTGTCAGACACAAAAGAAAAAGGGATGTTACAGGTGTTCTTTAAAAAGTAGTAAAAATGCATCTCAGAGAATGTGGCAGTTCATGAAATAATGATGCCACAAGGGTTCACAGTGGAGCAGGAACCGTGTATGATCAATTCTAATCTACTACAGGTGTGACTGTCTCTCTTACTTAATAAAAGCAAGACAGGATTGAGAAAACAGGAATGTTTTCCATTAGGAAGGGAAATGGAAGCTGGCATTTTATGCCGGGCTGGGTTTCGAGGTGGAGACACAACTCTTCATCAGCCAGAACCCCTGAGAAACCCAACCAATACTGTCATCCTGACAGCAAACATCACAGCCTCTTTCACAGACAAGAAAGAAAAGACAATGATCATATTTAATTTTCAAACTAATGTGTACTATCTGCTGTCACCCTTAACGTCAGGTTATCAGAGAATCTTTTTTTGGTGCAATATAAATAATTAAAAGAAATGTTCTTACCATGCAAAGCTTTACTTCATGTCTCATGCATGTGGTACCTTTCAGATGTGTTTTAACTTGACTAGAACTAAATGTTGCTTTTGTAAAATCCAACTTCTCAGGTGTTTTTAACCAAAGCAGTATCTGGCTGGCCAAGATGTGTCTTTGCAAGTGCCTGCCCCAGGTTGAAAGCTCCAGATGAAGGAGGTCAGCTGGGTCCAAGATCAGGGTGAGTAAAACATTTGTATGCATTAAAACAATCTGGCAACCTTTTATTGGAAAAGATGTGGCATCTGCACAGTTTCGAGCAACAGCTGGGAATTTACCAGAGGGGGCTTTGAACACGAGAGATGCCCTTCCTCCAGTCCTCTGAAAACTGGGATGTTGGATCCCACACCATCAGCAAAATGTTGATCTGTATTTCACTGTTCAATATTTCATATAGAACAGGTCAGAGCTCCAGGGGAAAACACAGATCACGGACATGAAAGGAGGAATGGGTCAGGGCAAGGCAAGAAGTCAGGTGAAGTATGGCTAAAGGGGGTTAGAGGTGAGGACGACAAGACTGCAAGGAAGGGCAGAGGCTGGAGAAGGGAAGGGATGTTCACAGAGGTGGAAAGGATGAAACAGGCAGGGAGCTGGTGGTTAAAGATCACAGAGTCCAATCAAATGGTCTCCAGGACATACCTAATTAAGAATGGTGTCCTTCCTCACCTTCAGCAGTGCCAGCCTGGATGGAGGAAGGCAATCTTTCCACTCCTGTCTGGGATTTCATTATCGTAAGTGCAGGGGCTAAATACTCACAGCTGCAAATGGACTCAGTGGGAGCTGCAATCTGGTTGTGTAAAGTGCTGTACATTGCTAAGTAAGCTGAAAAAAACAGGTCCAAGTCATCTCAGATTGGACACCTGAAATTAATGGGTGGTTTTGACCTTAATCTCTTATTGGTCAGTTCAATCCTACAAGGTGGGGGGAAACGGCAACTCCCTTACCTCACAAGGAGTTTTAATTCAAGAAAAGGAACTCCCAGGTGCTTATGATCCAGTCAAATACTAAAATGATGAGCACTACAGAGTAGCCCAAAAGGAAATTAATAATTCTCTCTGTAGAACATGTTTTGAATTACAAGCAGAAATAAGGCATAGGGGACACATTGATTAATGAAAGGAAAACAAAATATTGAATAGCCCCTCATTAACTGAGCATCCTACTTTCTGTGCACTGAATGAGGCCAGGGTCCTGTGCAGAAATAGCACGAGACCACATAAAGGCTTCATTGTAATGCAGATGCACATAAGATGCAAATAAAGGCTGCACAGACAATCTCAATTTAAAGATTTCTTAAGGTTTGTGTGCTCTGCAGCCTTTCTTATATCCTTTAATGCAGGTATTTTTGTGTGTAACAACTTGCTGAGAAACATACTCAGGGAATGCTGAAAGGGCTGAATATTTCCACCAGATAAATCAATCGCTAACCTCACCCACACCGGTGCCACTGGAAAGTGTATTTGACACATGATTTATACAGATGCAAGGCTTTAAACATCCAAGCACGCTTCCCGGTGCTTTCTGATCAGCTAATTCAAATAACCACCTATACAAGAGCCCCTTTGAATTGATGTAAGTGTAAGGGCAATATTTTTACATGACATGAAAAACAACAGTGTCTATTCAATGAGGAAGAGGTGCATGTTCAAAGCACACTTTGCAAACTGTGGCAGCACAGTGTTACATGTGCCATTAAAGATACTCAGCAGCAATGACTTCTGAACTTGGTAATTTTCCTCTTAGTATGGTCATAGTAATATACTTTTAAAATGGAAATACATTTCAAAGAAATAGCCCAGAGGTTATATATATATGGAATATATCACTGAGCTAATCACAGTAAAGTAATATCACAGGCAATATTAAACCCCCAGTGATAACTGCCCCAGGTATTTAAAGTAGCAGTGCAGAAAATGCTGCTGTAACCCAGCCAGTGCTCTATCTGAAACGGAGACCGTGCATTTCCCCCCCACTTTAAGGGCTTTATACTGAAACATGCTGACTTCTCACCTAATTTGGCACTATAACTGAATACATACGTACTCTTTACTTTCCAAGTGCTTTCACTTCCTTAGTGGTAAATCCCACAGCTGATGCTTTAAAAGAGCAAAACCAGGACAAATGCAGGGTGAAGGCCAAGGCAAGGTGGTGCCTGCAAAGCCTTTGAGGACAGGAGTAATGTGTTTAATCAAGCACAGCAGCCTGTCCACCCCAAACCCTCTGCCCAAACTGATAGAAATCAACATGGGCCTAGACAGGTTTTTTTTTTCTTTTTCTCAAGGTGAGGGACCAAATTAATTTCACCACACTTCCTGCCTCTTACTGGGGTTCAGCCAGCACTGAAGAGCTTTAGTTGTGGCTGATTTATGCCACACTTAAACCAGAAATGTAGTTACAAGACCTTCTGTGCCAGCTGCCACCTAACCTCACAGCCCCTGTGTGACTCTTCAACAGGGCATCTCAGGAGATACAAAATGGGCCACTTGAGTCTGAAGACACTCAGCACTATTTCTAGGGGTTGGGACATGCTGTGTGTGGATTTGTCTACAGAGAAACCCACAGCATTCCCAGGAATGAGTGACAGGATGGATGCAGCTGAAGCACAGCCCTGGCAGTGCCTCCAGCCATGGGCACCATCCCCAGGAGGGACCCACACAAACACAAGAAGAGGCAAGGCCCACAGATGGGTAACGTTCCCAAATGTCCACAAGAGGGGCAATCACTGCTTTGAACAGCTCTGCAAGTACTCTCAGAAATCCTGACGTGCTGCTCAACCACTTAGAGAACAGCCACAGTGATAAAAGCAGGATCTGTGCCCTGGATGAACAGCAATGAAAGACTTCAGAGAGTGTCTGTGCCCAGACAGAACAAGGTGCTGCTCTAGAATAATGCACAAGAACAGAAAAAAACCAGTAAACTCCTGCCCAGTGTACCACCCAGCTTGCTAAAACCTGTCCAGAAGTGCTCCCCGTCTTCCCAGGCTCCCATTTCCCTGACCCAGTCCCTTACCAACACCATCTGCCTCAAAACTATCTGACACTTTCTAAAAGCAGCAAAGATTGGGTGGAATTTCTTTGCTGCGGTCAAAAGCATCAGCCACTTTCATGTGGCTTCTGCTAGGAACTGAAAACAAAACAAATCTAATTACAAACCCAGCGTAAAGTGCTGATGTACTGCTGCACTATCTGAAAGATGGTTATTACAATCAAGACAGCTCTGCTTTACTCTGCTATGTCCTAATGAGAGACACTGGCAAATGTTACTCCAGATTTTGCGGGGAGGAAAAAAAAAACCCTTCTTTATGTATAAAATGGATTACACACACACCTGACAGAAACACCAGCTTTACTGGCTCTGCCTCCTGTGAGTCAAACAGGCACCTCTTGCAAAGGAAAGATGTTAAAAATATTTTATTATGATGCCAGTACAGGTATTCTTCTTGTTCAGACTGAAAACTCTCTTGCCTTGCTGCATCAGGAGGGATGAACAAAACTGTTCTGTGTTTAAGCAGTCAGAAGCATTTGTCTCCTTAAACAAGACATTATAATCATTCCTTTTGTAGCCTACTAAAATAACATTCCAGAAAAACTCCTCTCTAAATAAGGATAAACAACATGGTGGCTTGATCACAGCAGACTGCCAGAACAATCACACTTATAATCTTAGCACTGACAGCACATTTAGCAATCTCAGTTACAATTACTTGGTCTCATTTCACAATATCCTCGGGATGATGATTCTGAGAATGCTAAGAGAGAACTCAGGAACTGTTTCCAGAGATACAAGCACAACTTGGCAACACCGAACACGGAAAGCCAAAAGAAGTCACTTTAAAAGAAGAGTATTTTTGAATGAAATATCCATTTTTTAAACGCTTATCCGTGAGCACTTTTTCTTGATATCTACTTGGAAGAAAATAAGGCAGAAGTTGGAGGGTTCTCCGCACGATTTGTGAAATGAAACCATCAGGCTACGTTAGAAGCAGTAATACCAACCCCATTTCCCTAATGTTTAGTCCTTATTTTTATGACATCTATATTTGCCACTAGTAAAAACTGCAGTGTCCGAGGTTCTGTCTCTTATTTCTGTCCTTTCAAATAAGAGCTCTCTCCAGTCTGGTAACCTGATGGGAAGTTTGGAGCACGATTTGTTACATCAGATCAGAGCAATAGCTCTTAACCTCAGTAATAGTCATTTCTGAGATCAATGAAGGCAGATACACGGTTTAAAATAATTTAAAAAGTGAAAATAGCCTGGCATCGTATTTTTCTTAAGAAAAATATTCAAATATAAGCAATGAATTCTGAGGAACATAATCACAAAGAAACACCTTCTTCTATATTAGAAATGCTCCGAACTGCTGTCTGTGTTGTTTCATCATTTTTTCCATTAAATCAGACACTTCTTCTAAATCAAGCCCTTGGGGAGCAAGAGACAAAAGTGATGAGAATGCAATGTGTGAATACAAAAGTGGAGCATGTGTTTTATAACTAACTCCGTTCAGAGATCAAGGGAAATGTCACTGTTTATAGCCATCAGGAAAGAATCAATGTAATTATATTTGTAGTATCAATTCAGGTCAATATTCTAATACGGACACCGTAAAGCCACAATTACAACTTACATCTGCATCGAGCAGTGTATTTACCTCTTCACCTTATGTTAAAAAAACAGAACAAAAACCTTTTTCCTTCTCCCCCCCCATCCTCATTATTTCAGTCTTGAAACAAGATGTAGTTGAGCCCCTGAGATTAAGTCAGAAAACGACACAGTGTGACTGGACTTGCTCTGAAACCTCAGAGATCTGGGTTCTCTGAGAGTGCAACCAGAGCACCAGCTCTTTAAGGCTTTGAGACCTGGATGCAGTAAAAACCTTCACTGAATTCCCAGATTTGGAGCAATCCCTACTTAAAAAGAAAAAGAAAATTTAATAGCATTGCACCAGGATGCTTTTCTCCACTCACTAACCCAGACACTGTTGGCTTGATGCTTTTTGGGAGGGTTGAATTCCAGGGGAACCAATCTCTGCCACTACCAAAACAAAGTTCTTTCCAAACCAAACTGTGTCCAAGAAAAATCATATGACAGCCCTTAATCCTCTCTCCATGGTTTTTCCTATGAAGGCTAAAATCATAGATACTACCCAATAATATTTCTGTAGCACCATCAAGATGGGTTGAAATAAACAATCACCAGACTGCTTCACCCTGCCTGCACACTCACAGGCAATTTAAATTAATGAGACTTTAGCCAACAACAGAGAAAAAAAAAAAAAAAAACATTAAAAGGGTGATATTCTCGATTTTCCTCCATTCATTCTTTACCAATAGTCAGCCTCAAACTTGAATCTAAATTAAAAATGGTTTGCACACAAGTCTACCTCCTCTTCAAGAACCTGCAACACCCATTAAACATGACAAAATTCAGAGGTAAAAATGTCCTTAAAAACTCAGAAAGGACAGAAAATCTGTGACAGACTTTACCAAAAACTGAAGCATAGGAACTTTACTTGTTCAGCAGGCATCCAACTTTTCTGACTTCAGAGAACTTTCCTGCAGTTTCAGAATGGAGACACTTACCTAGAGAAAAACAACAATAACAAAAAAGTATTAAAGGACACATTAGGCAGAGCTAAAACTTCTGGGAAAGTTTTGCTTTTTATATTATGAGATTCCACTGGACAAACTTTCATTATAGATTAAAATTACATCTCATAAATACTTTATTATAGCAAGGTTTCATTGATAAACAGATATCAAGTATTAATATGCCATTAATGCGTATTTTTCAGAATGGCTAACCAATTTTAAAAAGTTCAACAAAACTGGAAATTGCTGATGCTTATCACAACTTTCAGCAGGGATTTATTAATACTCTCAATTTAGGTTTAATCAACCCCTTGCTCACCAGCTGGTAAAACGAGCCCCAAGCCCAGACTTGTACAAACCCATATACACGAGGCAAGCTGATATCAAAGTAAAACTTAAATGTTTAAGGTTCAAATTCAGGGTGCAACCCAATCCAATCATTTTCAAACACCAGCTCCACCTCTGGAAACCTCGTCTCAGCAATGAAGATCAGCACCCTCAGAAACGGCACGTGGAGCAAAGGCTGAGTGCAACGAGGCAGAGCATAAACATAAAAAATGTACTGGGAAGAAGAATGGGGAAGAAACTTGTGGGCAGGAAATGCATAAACTAGGGTTTAATTATCTGTCAAACCTGTTCATTTCCACTCTTGCCTGTAAAAAGCTTCCCTGTAACTCCAGTTACAGAGGACATCTCAGACACCCAAAGTGCCTTGTGAGGAGAGCTGGCAGAAATCTGGGAGAGGAGCCCAGTGTGTGGGGGGCTTCCAGTCCTTAATCCTCCCGTTCCAGACAGGATTTTAGCACAGACTTAACTCCCAGTGACTCAACTGGACTTATGTAGGTACATAAAGCTGAATATCAGCTTAAGGGCTACCTGGAAGGAAAGTCTAATGGCTTACATCACTCTCACCCTTCCTCCTCCAAACAAGGTAATAGTTCTAAGTTTTAGGAAAAAAAGGGGAAAAAAAAAAAGAAAAAGTAGAAAGTCTGCAATGCTATTTTGATCCTTCTAAGCCTCCGGGACAAATGCTTTACAGACCTTCTAGTCTTACAGAGTGCAATTTATAAAGATTAAAGATTAACATTTATAGAAAAATGCCTTTCCTTAATACTGTAGGGATGCCATAAAAAGTAATACTTTTCATTATAATACCACTTTATGGTACATGAGAGCTTTAGTACCCCACAGGTCTTTTCCTCCTCAGTATCTGGAGGGGAAAGAACACAGATGGCAAAAAGTAGATGCTTCTTTCTTTCTTTCTTTTTCCAGCTCAGCAAATATATATCATTACTTCAGTCCCTTCAAGGTGAGCTTTGTTGTGAAGAGAGATAAGGCCCAAAGCAGAGGCAAGGTTGGAACAAAATTAGTCATTGTATATGCATTTTTATCCGTTTTGACAATGTAGAATTTTAATGAAGGAATGCTACAAGGATTCTGCTCTGAAACAAGCAGTTTAATTCTCTCTGTAATTCAGAAAGCAAGTTTAAGTAATGACTTTATAATTCTTAATTATCATGGAAGAATCCTTTTTACATTCTCTTTTTCTTCATTACTCCAGTATATCCTACCAGAAATTTAATTTTCATTTTCAGCTTCTGCAATAATATTTTTCATTATTTGGCAAATAAAACACACTACAATGAACAAATTACACAGGGGCACATGCGTGAAATGGCATCCTCTAGATTGTGTTTTTCTGTGTTGCATCCAAGCAACTTTTAACATTTTGCAGTGGTTGTAACAAGTGTTCTTTCAGCCTTTTTTTCTCTGAACACAACAGCTCTGCACTCAGGGCAGTGACAGCAGCCCGGACAGACACCACTGCCCAGTGACATCCTCACTGCTTTGTCTGCTGCACTACCAGGGATTCCTGGCTGCTCCATCCCCTCTGCCCCTGCAGGAGAGCAGAACAAGAGCTGGAGTAACAGGATGAGTTTACAGCTGGGATGAGTATCTGCAAAAGTCTGTTCTCATTCCAGCTCCGAGGGGTGAGACACAACCCACCCTGAGACTGAAGCCAGTTGGAGTTGGGAGATTTGCTTTCAAAATCTGGCTCAAATTTTCTCTGTTCTACGTCAACCATCTTGCTAAACCTGGAGAACACTTTGACACTCAGCCTATACCCCTTTGGCTAAAACTCCAGTAGACAATAGACAGCAAGCAGCTTTTCATCTCTGCCCATGTAAAAGTCTGAATTTAGTACAATAAAATAAAGTAAACCCCAAACCCTCAGAACTAATTATCTACAATATGTATTCTTATTTTTATATGATTTTGGCACTTGCCATCAAAATATCACGCTCATAAAAAATAGATTTGCCTCCTATACAGATGATCTATTACCACCACAGCTCATGTTATTTCCTCAGAAGAAAATGAAAAGCTCCATTTGAAACTCACTTAGCAGCTGGTTATTCTGCATTTCATACAGAAAGCAGCACCCGTAAAGGTGAAAATGAATAATGCTCCGTTTGCGAAGAAGTCACAAAAATTCAAATGCAAGACTTATCCAGAGCTTTGATACTCCAATCCTCTTAGAGAGTTTATAAAATAATGCTCTGCGCATTGGAAAAAAAAAATTGATTCCACCCACTGTACAAAACTAAAGGAAATTCGCTTTATAAAAGAAAAACAAATTAAACAAATTTGGAGGCCTGGCAGGCCTGTAATTCATTAGGAGCAGCTCTGGAGTCTCTCGGGAACAGCCTCACACACTCTGCAGAGCTGGGAAACGCGTACTTAGAGACCACAATCAGCTGAAAACTTGCAAATCCAGAGAATGGTTCTCTGTTTAATTCATTTTAACGCTTTGCGTGGCTTTGACTGTTCTCTCCTCCCATACTCTGCACCCAAAAGTTTGTCCTGCTCCTGTCTCCTCACCAGAGCAAGCCCCCTCTCACTGTGGAGCCTGGTTTGATCTCGTCCAGCCTCAGTTTCTTCCACCCACACCAGCCCAGTCCACCTCCTCAGCACCCTGCACTGCAGGGCAAGGTCTGGCCATCCAGATTGGATGGGGCTTGGAGCAGCCATGTTCCGTTTTCATGGGCTCCGTTTCTCCTGGCATTTCTGCAGAGCATCAGCTCCAACATCTGTGCCTCCCTACCACAGAGAGCAAACCACTCTGCAGTAAAACAACAACAACAACAAGGCAGAGTGAACTTGATCTCTCTGAATGGCAGGGGTGGGCTGGAACTAGATGTTCTTTAAGGTCCTTTCCAACCCAAACCATTCCAGGATTCTGAGATTCTATAAATTAAACCACTCCCTGAAGGATGGCCAACCTGGCCAGCACAGACTCAGCTCCCCGCTAAGGTAACCCAGGCTGTCAGAAGTGAGACAAGAGAGCAAAGCAACAGTGAAAGTGCAGCGGAGTCAAAAGCAAGTGTCAAACCTGTTGCGTTTTGTAGAAAAATTCTCTTCTCGATAAATATTTTTCCGCGTTTTTACAGTTTTATCAAAAAGGACTCAAGTCCATATTCGAACTTTTTCTTCTTCAACAGAGCTTGACCAGGCTCAGAAGCGAAGAAACAAACACATCCTCGGACAGCAGGGAAGCTGCTGAGCGTGAAGTTTTATTGAGAAAAACCCCATCAAGAGAAGAAGCTGTGTGGAACACAGTGGACTCAGGCTGGAGACACTGGCGATAAACATCTGAGCTGAGTTTCCAGTCCAGTGGCAGTACAAATGGTGCTGAACACCCCTCACAGATATGCCTGGTCTAGCTCGAGCCTGTCAGACTGAAAACTTGCACAAGGATTTGTATGCAGCATCCCAGATTACCCTGGAGATGCTGGAGCTATCACAGTGTGGGGTGGATTTCTAACGCAGCTCGGCCAAGTTTAGCAGGCA
Organism: Eulacestoma nigropectus; assembly: GCA_013397775.1. Classification (NCBI taxonomy): domain Eukaryota; kingdom Metazoa; phylum Chordata; class Aves; order Passeriformes; genus Eulacestoma; species Eulacestoma nigropectus. The sequence continues at coordinate 176,550 of VZTE01002665.1, read as the reverse complement.
GAGACAGGAAAGCTTTAGGAGGCAAGACACACACACACACACATCAAAGACACAATCCCCAAGCAAAAGCTCCTATTACACCTTTATGTGCCTACAATATGGAAAACACTAGTTGCATTTTAAATTTTTAATGCACCCCAATGTTCACACGTTTTTTTATTTTTGCTAAAAGGGAGCTTCTAGGCAACGTTGCTGCTGGTACATCTTGAAACGCACCATTGCTGTGTTTTAACAACTGCAACGAATTGGGTGATGCACGGCAAGAAAGTTAGACTGCTTCTGGCTGCTGGGGTAAAATAGGTCAGGAGAGCTGAATAGAAGGAGACTAACCCCTACTGACTGGAGAAAACTCTAAAATTTTGGGTTGTACCCCACATTTTCAAGCTGTCCTTCCATTAAAGCACCCAGCACAGGCAGGAAGGACAGAACAGCGTGGCACAGCTATAAAGGTGTTCTGGCATCTGAAATAGGTCATAAAAGCACTGGGGGAAAGCAAAGCTTCCAGGCACCTTGTTCTCAGCCAAAAGGGAATCATCCACTGGAATGAAATGGGTTGTTGGGGATAAATGTGGTCAGGGTCAAGAGGAACAATCCATATTAACTGCTCTCATGTCTGAAACATTGTGGAGCACAATCCAAACAATGAGGACATACAGAGAGGGCTGGATTATATTGAAAACATGTTCCTGCCAGGAAACAAAGCACAAACCAAGCCATTCTCTGAACCTGCAGTGACTTGAGGGAAAACAAATAGATTTTAAACCAGTCTTGTTCTAACTCCTTAAATTCCTCTTCGATAACGGTAAAGGCTTAGCAACCATTACAAAAAAATACTTGGGATTTTTGTCTGTCCTGAAAGATCTTCAGTCCCTAGAGGACAATCTATATCAAGACATGGTAAAGTCTAAAAAGGGGCCCCATTCCAGCAGCAATGCACTTCTGTCTTCTGTGTAAGATAAAAAATGAACTCAGGGGAATTTCACTACTGTGTTAAGAACTGACATTTTATATGTAATGCCTGATTAATTTGTCCCTGAATCAGATAAAGACTTCTGGTCAGAAATGGGTCAGGTTGACCAGAATTAGCTGTTAGGAAGGGAAATGTGGGTAGGAGGGCTGAGTGAAAAACGGCAGCATCACAGGGAATCAGTGCCATTTTTCTCTGGAGGAGTGTGTACTCCTCCAGAGAAAAATAAACTACTCCACAGTGACAAGATCACAATGTTCTACCTAACCTACAAAAAAATTCCCTTTCTGCTTAAAGATCTATTATTTTTCAATGTCCCATTAAAAAAAAAATACAAAAAAAGGAGGAAAAAACCATGTCAGTCACAAACCCCACAGCAGTTTTCACCACCACACCTTGGCAGACATCCTCCCAAGGAACATGCACACAGAACAGACCCCTTTGTAACCACACTGACACTCTGCAAGAGCTGCTCCAGCTGATTCTCCAGAGAGAGATGCTACAAAACCAAGCCAAATTACAATGGGACTCTGTATAGCAGGGCAGCATAACATACAATTACTGTAACCTTGCCCTGAGGCATTTCACAGGAAGATAAAAAAAAATAGCCTGCATTTAAGCATTTAACAGTTTTTCTTAAGAGAAGAAAAAGAAAAGGCTCATTTTCTTGCTACTTCCAAAGCAGGCAGCACTGGGATGGATTAATCACACAGAGGGAAACCGAAGGAGGGATCCCCTTCGTGAAGGACAGGTTTGTTGGGCAGATGTTTGACATTGAACACAGTGGTTTCCCTCTCCTGTGGATAGGAAGGAGGACAGTGCAGAATCGCAGCAGCTCATTAATAAATGAGATAATGAGTGGAGAGAAAGCAGCCACTCTCTTAGTCCAGAAATGACCACACTCCATTTTGGAGTAACTATCAGGGTCTGCAGATACTGGTTCCCTACAGATTGTTGTCAGGACCTTGAATTACCCCTGACACCATCCCCGTGGTGTCTGCCCCTTAGTCACAGCCATGATTTGCAGCACATCCCAAAACGCCCGTGCCTGAGGCAGGACAAAACGGATGGCACTGAGGTATTTATGTCAACTATTGGAGACTCCACAGCCCATTTCCCAACATTAAGGGAACACAAGTGGACTGGAAAGACCAGGCAGAGCCTCCAGAACTGGGCCTGCTGAGAATCAGTCTCTGCTATGACAGAAAATCTTGTAGGATCTGAGTAGTGACATGGACTAATCTCTTAATAAAAATCTAATTTGGTTGTTTCTCCTGGAAGAGATGTGGAATCCTGCTCCCACCAAATAGGAAATGCTCAGTTATTAAGCTGAATTAGCTAATTCTCCCTTGATACTTACTTTGGCCTCATTCAATAATATCCCCAACATCACCTTAACAGTTGAGCAACCAACCGAGAGAATGGCATTATTCTTATTACTCTTAGGTACTGCTTAAGCAAAATAAATCTTTTTTTTTTTTCCCCCTAATTGGTAAAAAGGAACTTATCTCTATGGATAAGCATCATCCTGTCTAGACAACTACCGTAAAGTCTCTGCTGTGCCACCACTTCAGTTCATTACACACAGATGCACCAAAGCCTGGGTTTGAGAATATCAGAGAGATGCTCCAGTACTTGGCTCACATCTCTGGGGGGTTAATGCCAAGCAAGCCTCGGGAGCAGTTTTGTGTTTGAAGCAATGACTGTGAGCACAACAACTTCATCTCGTTTTACCAGTGCCTCACTGGCACCTCAGATCCTGGAGCAAAAAGCCCTTAAATACGAGGCTCTGGATACACAGGAATGGATTCAGGACTCCTCCCAGTCCCACCAGTACCACACAGCAGCAGGGCAGCAGGAAGAGCAAGGCAAGCGATTAAATGCTTGTATTTCTGACCAAGCCACAGGGATCCAAAGGGCTGGAGCAGGCAGGAAGCCAGCTTGGGAGCCAACAAAATGCAGATTAGGTTTTGCATCTGAAACTTCAAGCCATCATCAGCTGTCAAATAAAAATGCTTATGAAGGATATGCCAGTGCACTTGGAAACCACAACTCTGAACTGTGGTGACCACAGCCCACAGACTCACCTGCAGCTATTGATGCTGCAATTCAAAAGTGGACCCAGAAAACACACACTTGTGCATGTCAGCCACACCAAGCAGCAGGAGGGGGGAAAAAGAAAAGCACAAGAACGAAAATAAAACCCCTTTGATCCTTTGAATTAAACTGATTTGCCCTATTTTTCTGGGGAGGAAGGGGTGAAGGAAATTTTGAAACTACGTTACTGAGACACATATCCCCTGAGTTTATAGGTGTCACTGCTAAGGAATAAAACTCTAGCCAAAGTTATCACATTAAAAATTAATCTTACCAGTTTTCCCTCTATAACTCAGCTGCTCTTTAGGAGACAGCTATAACTGCAAAAACCAGCCTGAGAAAAAAACATTTACAAACATGGCACTATTAGCATAGATATCTGCTATTATTTCTTAAAAACAGGACTTTCTATTGCAAAGATTGCCCCACAGAGAAGCTCAAATAAAAAAAAAAAATCTTTCCTGCTTAAAGACCTGAAGATGAAGAACCCAAAACTCTGTGATACCTCTTAATGCAGCCCCATCCTCCTCAAGAGCAATTTTATGCAGAAAAAGCCTTTGATGCAAGAGGAATTAAAAGGACAATATTAACGAGAGAAATTAGATACCATTTCATCTCATTGTCTCCAATAGTGCCATTAGCGGCACTTAAAATAATGATAATTCAGGATTATTTTAATTACATTTCATGCTTTTTCAGGGCACACTAATGAAGGGCAGGGATAAAGGAGCAGTTCATCATGGTGGGCACTGTCAGAACTGCCCAGCACCCCACGTGAGGGATACAGAACTCAACTTCTCACCCTCACTATCAATTCCCTGTTGACACCTCTAACTCAAGGGCTGTCAACTTCTAGAATCCTGGCCAAATTCCAGCTGGATAATTAGATTGTGTCTAAAGTGCTTATTTATTCCTGGAGTTTTAATTGGATAAACACATTTTCTTTTCTGGATAGCCCTGAGTGTTGCTGAGCACTTTTCAGTACTTTCAGAGTTTATGCCACAGTTGGCTCACATTGTCTCAGGTCAAACCAACTTGATCATGTTCTAATTCTATGCTGGCAAATTGTCCACAGATTTATACAAACAATAACCCTAAAACTAAAAAGAAGAAAGTATTTCATCCTTCTTCAAATTTAGATCATAAAGCACTTAATCACATTTTCCCCTTCAATGTTTATTAATAATTTGGAAGCCACTCTATCCTCAAACCTAACAGCAAATTAATTCTTAGTGTACCACCTGCAAACTTTATGCAAAATCCCAAAATAACAGAGCCTTCAGTTTGATAAAAGACTGTCATGCCATTTTTTTTTTCAGATTTCACTTCCATGCTCTAGAACAATGTTTATCTCCAACCATTAATCATTTATATTCCCATACGGACACAGAGCTGGAGGAGGTGGCCTCACACACACAGGAGAGCGTTCACACCTTTTGTGGGGTGGGAAGTTGAGAGGCACAGACAGGAACCCAAGCTTCCACTTCACTACTGCAGACTCTGAGCGATGACTCAGAGTCCTCAGGAAACTTCCTGGACTATCTAAAGAACTTCAGTCCCCAACAGACTCCTAAATTAGTTGCCTGTTTTGAGATGTGTCAGTGTCTCATGTTTTCAATTGGATTAATTGGAAAAAGTGTCTACAGTTGCTAGATCTCCTGGAGGGGGGGGAACCTCATTCTCTACCATTAATTTCTACAGGTCCACAATTTTTTATGTAATCAGACAACTAAAACACTGCTTTCTACATAAATATTTTCATAACTTTGACAATTACTTTAAAATAGGAATAAAATGCTCAATTTGACTGCAGCTTATTTTCCTATTCATAACACATTAAGTATCTTAGGAAATCAAAAATTGATCCTTTGTGCAGCCAGCTTCGTACTCATAATTAAAAAGCAGATTTTGATGTACAGTAGGCACATCAGACAGACAATTAATTGCCTTTATAGCACAGGGTACTCCGTTACAAATGTCTGCACCAAGAAAACTGAAGATACTACTGAGCATTACTAAACCCATTGGAAATACACCAGAGCAGAGCATTTCTGCTGTCCCTCCCTACTCCCAGATATCCTGCTGAGAATATATTTAGCCTGCGATGGCTAAAAACCATAAATGTTGAATTGTCATCATATTCTGGATGATCTTCTTTTAACCTAATCAGCCTAAACTAGGAACAGCCCTGCTGAAAAGTGCGTGCTAAGGTAGCAGAGGCATCATCATGCACATCAGGTCCAGCAGATAAAAGGGCTCTGAGGCACATCATTCTACAGGAAATGAAGCGTCAGTGATGAACATCGGTTTCTCATTTTAAATATTAAAACAGGCCATAGGACTTTGCCCTTTCTAACTGGGACTGAAGAGACAATTTGAAAGGTTAATTAAATGACTGACACGTAAGGGCGACATGGTGCAGGATCTGCAGAGTAAGGTCTGCCCATGGAAATCCATGGCTTTCGGTCTGCAGGCAGCAGCAAGAGCAGGACCAAAAGTCACATCAACAACATAAGGACACTCGGGAAAGTTGAGGCAAATCCACTAATGGCGTGCAGTCACCGTGCAGGAGTCGCAGCACATTAAATCCCAGTGGGAACGCTCCCACGGGAGAGCACAGACACCCCCCTGGGTTTCAGCTTTAGAGCTGCTTTTCTCCTGAGCGTCAACATCCACACACCGTTTAATGTGCTTTAACTTGTGCTGCACACCCACCACGGGAAAACTTTCTGGAGCTTCACAAAGCAAGCAAGGCTGGTGGTTTTACAGCACACATCTCACAAGTGCTGTTTTTGTTTTCTCCACAGCCGAGTTTGCCCTGACAGAAGATTATTTGGTTGTGGAGGCATCGCTGAGCACGCAGCAGATGTGATGGAAAGCACTTCAGCCCCACCAGTTCTGTCCTGAGAGATCTCTGCAGCCCAGGCTCCAGAAGCCCTAGCTGAAGAAAACACAGCTGAACTTTGGTGTTTTACCTAACTGGATACAAGTGAACAGCAGCTGAGCTGAAGACACGAACTCTGACTGGGCTTTTTTAATATCTGCACCTTTGTCCCCATAAAATTCAAAAGGAACTTTACCCCTGCCTGCAAAGGCAGCTGCACATCCCCCATGCAGCCCGCGACCCTGAACATGCCCCCCAAGCAGCACAGACCAAGGCAGGTGCACACCACAGGTCGTCCCTCCCAATCACAACTCCTAGAAGTAGGAGTGAATTTTAAAACGAGGCAATTTTGACATTCAGAAATCAAATTTACACAGAATTTATGTGCATGCATATACAGAACTTCTCCCTCAACTGTGTTTATGTATTAGTGACTGATGAATAAACACAAGGAATGATTATAAGTTTTCATACACTTTTACATCACTTACACAAGTGACAGCTATTTTAATAAGATTCAAGCTAGCATCTTCACAAAACTTTTTTCTCCCCTCTTTTCTCTAAATTTTTCTCATTTTTTTAAAACAAGCTGGCCAAGAAACTCAATTCCACACAGAAAAGACTGAGATTTTCATCCTAGTCATTCAGTAGGGAAAAAGAAATCCATACATTTATTTCAAGCTTGGATTCCTACTGCAACATCTTGAAATGCTCAATAATTCCATTAAAGCTTTGTAGGTGAGAAATATAATCTGCTATTCTGCTACTAAGGCTCCTCTGTTGTAACACAAGCCACAGGAGCAATTCTTTGAAACAGTAAACAAAAAATCCACTCAAGGCATTAAAAATAATATTTTGAAAGAGAAAAAGAATTAAATGTTGGAAACAATCATAATTATGTTTTAAAGAGAGGGTTTGATTGCGTAACTTCAGTTACCTAGGGCATGATGATTACCAAATTCATAACTCTTCCCCATCAGAGAGAAAATGGAAAAGTCTTAATAATCTAAAAAATATTACAGAATCTTTCTCTATTTGGAGTGAATCAATGGTATTTATAGCCCCAGAGGTATTGAATTTCTTTTGTATCAAAGAACACCAATAATAACGTACAAGTCCATTATGGAAGTGCATATCAAGAAAGCGAGCACTGCCTAAGACTACAAAAAGGGAGAAAGTCAAAACTCAGCCTGTGATCCCAAGAAAACATGTCAATCTTCTCCCACCAGGTGCAACGATCAAATAATCTTGGGTGTTTGTAGCTCACCGTATAAAAATGGGATGAAAAATGGAGACTGGTAACTATCAAGACATTTTACAGAGTTTGACAGGAAAACTTCACAGCCAAACTCCACAAAAAAAAAATCTTAAGCAAATTAGAGCTCC
>VZTE01002665.1:88515-169170 GCA_013397775.1 Eulacestoma nigropectus | reverse complement strand
TATATACATATATATATATGTAAGAAACAAACAAGAAAGCAAAGAGTTTGCATTGATTCTGGAATCTGAAGTAATTCCAAGGTACAAGCACTCACTCCCTAAAAGCAGGATGAGAAAAGTGACTGGCAAAGAGGGAAGCACTCTCCACAGACCTTCAAAAGAACAATTTTTTGCCAGCAAGAAGAGCAGCTTCACTCTCTGCTTGCTCCCTGGCTTTACTCTCCCACCTCTGAAGAGTGTCCTCAGGCATCATCCAGCAGTTGCAGAGGGGACCAGTGGGAGTCATTAAAGTAATTAGAACTGCTTGAATGTCAGCAGCAGATGATGCCATGGAGGACAACGCATCCCTCCCCTACTGTTAACAGGAGATGTTAATTTTGTGAAATCTTTTCTTTTGTGTTCTGCTTTCTATGTTAACTATATAAAGCAGAGCCCGAGAGAAAAGCCCTACAAAGATCTTGCCAAGCAAGGTACCCAAACAGGCCTGGTTACCATGGCATTGGCATCCAAGTGTTTGTAACTGCAAACTACTGAACATCCTCTGTTAGTGGGACTTTTAAGTACTTAGTAAAGCAGTCAGCCAACTCAAATAATGGGAATTTAAGTACATATAAACTTAGATTTAACTTGCTCCTTTGGAAAAATCAGCATCTAACTCGATCCCTGTTTTCAAGGATGAAAAGGGCACCTCAGCTGAAGGCTATCACAGGCACGATGCAAATTCCAGACGGTGCTAAAATCAAGGTCAGCACATGGGCCTGACACCATCCTGGGGCAGCATATGCCACAGAGTCCACCACGGCTGCTACTGAGCTTGGAGTCAACCAAGACAAGTCCTTTCAAGTGCTTTAATAAAGGAGAAATTTCCTATTTAGATGAGCAACAGATATTCGGCACAGCTAAGCAAGAAGTGCTGCTTGTATTACCAATAAAAATTAAAAAAACCATGCCCAGTGCACTTTAGATAGCCAAGGAGAAAGTGTTCTTGCCCCCAAAATTTTCAGAGTGAAAGCATAAAGCAGGCCTATGGAATAGAAGTGAACATATCAAGTCAGTACTTCACAACCTATAAGCAGCATTGCTGACCTTCTAGAATAATAACTGATTATTGTGCAATTGTGAGAAGTCATTTCACTGTAAAAGAAAAAAAGATCCTGGATATCAGAGAGGGCTAACACTTAAATCTATATGCAATATGAATTCATTTTGTTTCTCTTTATACTTTGCTATTCTTAGACAGATAACGGCTTCATGAGACCTGATTTATTGTCCATATGTATCAAAATAGGAATGTGCTCTTACGTTTCAAAGCGTTAAATGAGATTTACTCCACAGTAACTTCATTCTGCCTTACCGAAGCAGGATTTACCATGCCCGGCACTTCTGCCACAATAGAAAATCTCCTCCAAGAAATGCAGAGCTTAGTGGAAAAGTTACTATTACCAGTGTCTTGATACTTAATATTGACAGCCCAGGCCAGCCAATGTAACTGGTCTATGACTAGAACTGTCTGGAGGAAAGAACGGATTAGAAGAGTGGAAACAGCAAAATACAGCTTAGAAGAGGTGAGTGCTGTCCTCAGTACACCCGAGGACTCTCAGCATCCCAGACTGCATCCCCCATGGTCCCCTCAGCCAAGGCTGCTCCCTGCCCAGTGCCAGGGCAGGAGGGGATGGGCACGGTGCTGGTTTGGGTTGGGAGGGTGGATTTTCCTCAATATAAGCTACGGGCTGTGGTTTGGAGTTGTGCTGAAAACAGTGTTGGTCACGCAGGGGTGTTTCAGTCAGTGCTGAGCTGGGCTTACACCACTGAGGCCTTCTCTGCTCCTCACCCCACCAGCAAGGGGGCTGGGGGTGCACAAGGAGTTTGGGGGGACACAGCTGGGACAGGCGAGCCTGACTGACCCAAGGGGTATTTCAGACCCTACGGCCTCATGCTCAGCATGCAGAGCTGGGGGAAGGGGGAGAAAAGGAGATGTTCAGAGTCAGGGCATCTGCCTTCCCCAGCCACCGCCACATGAGATGGAGCCCTGCTTTCCTGAGGATAGCTGAGCACCTGCCCATGGGAAGTGCTTAATGAATTCCTTACTTTCCCTATTAAACTGTTTTTACCTAAGAGTTTTCTTTCCCATTCTCTCCCCCATCCCACTGCAGGGGACGGGGTTAAATCATGACAGGCACAAAGTGAAAAACAGGAAACTGAACTTAAACATAAGAAACCACATGATTTCCACAGGCGACTCCCAGCCTCAACAACTTCATGCTTCTATGATCTCCAGCAAATCTGTTGTTCACATATATGAGCACTACCAGCACAATATTTAATAACTGTATCCTTAGCTACATATAGATTTTGAATCCAATTTAAGAGAATGATAAAACATCCTCGATTTTAATAGGTCGTCACAGTGACAGTCAGGTCAATACAATCCCTGATTCATTACTCACACTGCTTCCTTCTGTTCTCACAAAATAAATTGTGCCAAAAGAACATGTGTTTTATACCATTTAAACTGCTCTCTGTGTATATGCATATATTTAAAGTTATTCCACAACATTTCTGTGAAAGAAAGAATATATTTCCCATATTAGAAAAATCAGGGAAACTTGGGGACAAGCTTCTCATGTGTTTTTCCCAAGGTTATATGTAGTTAGGTAATAACTGACACCATATTCATGGAAAAAAAAAAAAAATGGCAACAATAGGAAATCCTCCACACAGCATATACGTACTTAATCAGCTTTGGCAACTCTTTCAACAACTTACAGCTGAAGGGAAAATTCAGATTCTTATTCTGAATGCATGTACAGTCCAGAGCCTTCGTCTACATTTTGTGTCAGCTGTTGCTCTGTACCTGTTTGCTTCTTGTTTCCCTGCTCCGTGAAGATCTGCAACACTAAATGATATGGAAATAGCTACAAAATTATGCAGCTGGAAGTACAAACAAGCTGTGTCCATCACTTCAAAGATGTGCAGTCATGAAGTGATGTTGCTCCATACAAGCAGCATTTCTGTTCGGATGTCCTCCTTTTCAGATACTCAGGGATGGACCAGTACCTACCACACCACAACAGCTGAACTTTTAATCCTGTTCTGCTTATGATCAAAGCTTCTTTTTCTCCAAATCCCAGCTCTGAGAGTTGCATGTTTCACCTATTACAACAGGACCCAGCAACATTTGACTTTACCCAACTATTTTCCTACGAATATTATTTTAAAGAGTTTATATAATAACAAATGGACTGTCCAATGTGTGCTTAATAATGGTTCAGGCAGCCTCTGACAATGGGGTTATCACATCCATTTGATAAGTTTCATGGGAATCCATAACATTCCCCTGAACTGTCACCAAAGAACAGGTTGCAAGGGAATGAGGTCTTCCAGAGGAGCATTTTATAAAGGCAGCTTTTATGATACACATTAATGGAGGTCAGAGGCAAGGCTACTGTTCTCATTTATGAAGGGAAAACACTAGATCATAATGATGGCATGAGGATGGGGAGGATAATAAAGTCATTTCCCTGGTTCAGGAAAGATTAGCACATTTTGCCCAGTTAAGTCCTTTTCACTATAAAAGTACTGCCTAAAGGTGCCTTTAAGTATAGATTTGCAGACAGTCAGAACTAGGTGTGTGTATCACATCAACTGCAGCAGGTGACTCTTTGCCTAAAAGTTATTAGGAATAAATACCCCATCCAGAACAGAAAATCAATTCAATGCTCATGGCACTCCTTGATTGAGAAGATGTGGCTCTTGAGACCAGAGCAAACAAACAGCTCCTAAATTGGACCAAAGCCTAAATTACAGTAAGTCTTAATTCCTGTCTTATATTAGGAAATTTTATACGGTATTAAAATGCACAGTGACAGTTCAAGTTTCTTTTTGAGCTTGTAGATACAAGCAGTGACCCATGCCTTTGAGGTTATGTTAACCACTGCTAAGTGCACACTTGTTACTCATAGAATTCTACTCTAAATTACTTAAGATAAAAGAAGACAAGAAAGAGCCAGGTAGAATCAAACATGATTGCTTCCTATTAAACGGCTGTCAGTTCCACCAGATCTCACCAACCTTGGATCAAAGGCAGTCACACTTGGACACTTTTCCTTTAATAGCTTCATTCATGCCTGGGCAGCGCTGGGAGTCTTTAGCTGTGCTCTGATGCTATCTCAGCACTTGAATGAGCCCTGCACATTGTGCTGCTTTGTACCCTCATTCAGTTCTGAAAGAAGCCTTCTGTTGGGTAGAGAAGCACAAGAATCTCAGAGGAGAACATCTACTCCCTCACAGGAGGTGGCAAGCCCAAGCTTGGTGCCATTTAAATTTGGAAAAGAAGAATGCAGATGTGTACAATATTTAGAAGGCTTCTATAAAAATTGAGCATTCTCAATGAACTGCCCACAGGCCTATTCCCAGTGCTACCCCAGCTCAGAAATCCCATTTGAAACTGGCCAGAAGAGCCATTAGAAGAAGCAGGTCTTAAACTGAGAGCAAGTCACCAGCTATTGCAGCAGATTAAAGCTGTGTTAAACAGTAAGGTTAAAGCATGATGGTAAAAGTAACCAGGTCACAGCTGTGGCCTCAACCTAGAGCAGTGCAGCTCCCAAGGAACAGCTGAAAACTCTTCTTGGAGAAAAAGCAGAATTATTGCCCTAATTTAGAAGGGCCCTCAGACCAGCAGAGGTACCTGCCAGCACTCTGATCTCAGCTCTATCAGATAAGCAGGAGAGCACCCCAGTGTATTCCATACACGTACATTATTAACTTTTATCTGAAGGTATTAAAATTTGGAGGCCAGTGTGCTGGGTTTTCCCACTTAAACAGGACAGAAAAAAGCCTGAATTCCCCTGAATATTTTTCTTGGGCGTTCACTTCCGTGCCCCACAAGAGAACGCCCACTCTGCTCCCTCAGCAAACACCCTGCCAGTGTTCCATGTCTATGATCAAAGTTTCTCTTGGATTTCAGTGGGGACTTGGAAGCACAACCTTCAGATGTAAAGGAGTGTTAAAATAAAAAAATAAAAACCACTGAACCCAAACCCCTCGTGTTTTGAAGACCTACAGTAACTCCAAAGACTTGCCTAATACATGCACCAAATTTTACCTCTCCAGGCTTTCGCTTACTAAATAGGGAAAAATGTAAAAATGCATGACCTGGATGAAAGTACCATTCTTTTCTGCTGTCTTCCCAAGTTTTTGAAGTTGGGGACTTTGTTCTTAGCGAAACTACTTTGGTAGCAACTCTGTCTCCACTGGATCAAAATCTGTGTCATGGAACAACCGACCTAATTTGGATCCACTGTCCACTTCTGCTCTAGAGACAACCCTGATTACACTCAGAGTTATTCTGCACTTCTTTTGAGGGTTGAGGCATTCAAATTAGCTATTAGATCCTTAGCAAAGATCTTGCAGCTCTTGTGCTAACTCAGACTAGCAGATGTATCAAGGACTATAATTTCTAGCATTACACAAACCAATTAACCTTTGCCAGCGGTACACGCTGTAGAGAACTAAATATAATAAAACATTTTAAGAGTATTGTTTAATTCATACTCAGAGCGGTTTCTCAGAGGTAGTTATGAACTGATATGCACTGAATCACAGCATGTTACTACATTGTTCAGTGTTGCTCTATAAGGTTCAGATTAGACTCCCTCAGCTCCAAAAAACCATGCCCAAACCCTGGCAGCTGTTTCACCCAGGTTAGCTAATTCTTCTGCAGATAAAGCCAACAAATAAGCACGGGGGGTACATGGAATGTCAAAAAAAAAAATTAATCTACATCTTATAGAGTTGTTCACTTCTACCCTGAGCACATGTATATATTTATATGTATTCAAAACTTTATTCATTTTTGGGTTAACAAAGAATGTGTATCTTTAGCCTTTCAGAAACTGGAAAGAACAATGGGTAGAAAAGATGTGTGTTTAACAAATGCCATTCTCAGCTTCTGAATTTGTATACAAAGATGTGCATGCAAGACTTTCACGGGATTCTCTGTGAAAGAAAGAGACACCTGGCAATGCCAGATAAAATGTCTTACTGGTATGAGAACATTGCATTGACAAAAAATACGCAATATACTTAATAGCCAAAAGACGAAAACCATCAACGCTTAACGCTCTCTTTCTGTAAACATCTTTAGAAAACACTGAAATGCATCCAGGCTGTTCAAACAGGAGGCTCACACATCCTCAGGACCAGGAGGCGCACATTTGGTGCCGATGGCACACCTCCCCCAGAAGTTACACTGCCTGCAAAGGCAGACTGGAACCTGATGAACCAAGTGGGTATTTGAGCCGAGAGTTCATTTGAACAACCTGAAGCGTGTATGCTCTCAAAGCAGTGTCAGCACACAACCTAGAGCAGAGCTGCCAAAAGGAGATTACCTAATTTCCTCCCTTTAACAAGTAAATTGGTTAAATCACGGCAATATTTTTGTGTCTTACTAAAGGTCTATTTAGGATGTCACCGTTCCTTAACAAAAAAAAGGTTCCATCATGCTTCATCTCCGAGTGAAAAACCAAAAGCACTCTGTGTATGAACTCCATGTTGAATTGCAGAAAGCTGATTTGAATTTTAAGTTTCAATATAAATTATCTCCTGCATGCACAGAACTACACATAGCACTATCATCAATTATATGGGCACAGAACATCACATGGAGAAGTACCCAGCACATAAATGGCACTTTTGGGTGTGTATGTTTTCCCAAATCAGCCTTGTTTTAATTGTCAGAGGGATTATCTTGCTATGACAGTCTGTTGTGTTTCCTTCATGCTTATCAGCTATGAAGTCAAATTCCAACAATCGAGTCTATTCAGCTTCCCAGCCTCTCTTCAAACTCCTCCCCATCTTCAAAAAACAACCCCAAAAAACAACCGGGGGGGGAAGCTTCCAGCTGACCATTCAGAAGTATCTAATCTAACAGGAAAAGGTGAATCCTGTATGACATGCATTTTGTGGTCGGGTTGATGGGAAGCCTGAGGGTGCAAAAAAGGCAGACCAAAATCCTTAACAAACCTATAAAGTGAAAAAAGCAACATCTGCCTATGGAAAGATAGGAAAAGCAGGGTCTAATACAGACTGACACATCATAACTAGTGTTTATGTATACTGCCAAAACCATTGCCCTCTGAAATTTCTAAGTAAATTTTAGTTTTAGTCTCTTAATCAGTTCAGCATTCTGCTCTTGACGAAATGTCTTGTCAAAAGGCATTACCATGACTTAAAAACTTTAAGTTCAGAGAAACGCTAGAGGAACTTAAGCAACATCTATGAAACATGGCACTTCTCATCTTAATTTTAAAACAGTTTTCACCTTCATGATATGAGGCACTATGTTCTGTGCCCTCAAAATTTACACCACCTCCCAGGGCTGAAATAAGAAAGCATGTTGAATAATTCCTCTCTTATCACTTACTACTGAAGTGTAAAGTAAATCTGCTGCTGTTCAATAAAATTCCTCCTTGAAATCACAAGTCTCTCAGTTACTCTTTCTGTCTCAGTGGCATTGAGTATTCCAGGTCACTGCACAGGTTAAGTGAACAACCTCACAAATGCAGAAATAACACAAACTGAGATTGTTCCAATTTCCCCACAGTAGCAGTAGAAAAATAAAAAAAAAAGAAAATAATCAGATCTCCCCTCTCCTTCCAGATCTGCACCCCGTGCCTTTTATTTACTTAAGATTTTTGTTCTTATGGCCTCCTTAATATGACTGGCTCTGCCTCGAGCGTTCATTTCGTAGGCAACTGCTCCGATCAGCAGCATCCCCGCTCTCTGAGCATTCCTGTCGGGAAGGGCCTTCTCCAGGGCCAGTCTCATCTCATCAGAGCTTGGTTAAAGCTCTCTCTGATAAGGGATTTGCTGAGTTCTGACGCTCAGCATTCTGACACTTGGGGTTGTTTCCCCACCCCCCTCCCCACTTTTTTTCCCCTCTGTACTCTAAGTAGTTCATTAACCCCACGTAACTGCCAATTAAGAGATTTTCTCCTCGAGAAGAAACATTCTCTCTATGAAACCCACTTAATTACAGAAAAATGCATAGCTTAAATATAACAACCTCCTCTCCTGTTAATTCAGCTGTGGTGAATTTTGCATGCTCTATTTTATCCTCTGGTTATGACATAAGGAAATGCTAAAAAAATACTTCTTTTCTTTTTTTTTGCTTTAAAAAAATTACTCAAAAGTTCCTGCAAGTTGGGCAAATCCAGAAGGTTTCACTCCTTTGGGGATTATTCCCACAGCAGTCAGAAAGCAGAACTTTGGGAACTGCTGTAGGTGTGTATTCTAAGAGGATCCACAGATCCCACCACTGTACTTGCTGAATGCTCACAAATACTTTATGTTTTTCTCCTAGACATATTCCTATAGAAAGAAAAGTTATCTTCCATTTACAGCATGCCCATGAGCCCAGGGAATCTGTCCAGGCTGACACAAGACGTATGTGAACAGGTACAGGACCTCAACCAAGCTCATTCCTAGTAAGAGGCAAATATTTTGGCAACCTGTTCCCAAACTCCTTAAACTATAGTCCCATAGTTTAAAGAGACTTTCCCTGCTGATCAGCAGATCTTCAAGGGACCAAGCAGCAGAGAAGCAGAAAAAAAAAAGATTCACTTCTCAGAAAGGGTGCAAAAATATTACTACTATTTCTGAAACCACTTCACCTATTTGGCATTAATTTGACCAGATGCAATGGCAGAAAGGTGGGGGGTTTTAACAAAGCAAAGCCAGTTCAAGAGCATGTTTCCAATACTAAAAAAGCCACTGTTCTCGAGTTTGCTTTCTGAGCCTGATGCTCAGCTGGTATAAATTGATAATGTTGCTCTGACACGGCTCTTTTTATGTCCGCTCTGCTCTCTGCAGTGTTCTCGGCACAAGGAGATCGTGGGGTTTGCTGCACGAACAGCGAGCACACGATTGATGATGGGAGATAAGCAGAGTAATTAAAACTCATATTTAGAGTTACAAACTCTGGAAAGAAATGTATGCAGATCAACAGTTATCAAAATGTAACCTCTAATGAAAAAAACAGATACTATTTGAATGCATTTATTCACAGGCAGCAGCATTCATTCCTGTACCTTCCCCTGCATGTAGGAATACATGGGACAACCAACAGAAATTATAAACAGGATTAGGTGGAATAACCTTCCTGTTAAGTGCTACATGGGAAAAACACATCCAGCTATTGTGCTGGCTCTTCATTTCCACAAAGCTTCCAGGATCCATCTCCCCTGCACAGTTTTCCTGTGGAATGACTCTACCTCCTCCTCAGAGCTGCTACATCTGCCAGCAGGTAAGGAAAATTCAAAGTGCTGCTTGGTCAGCATGACCTCACTCAGAGACAAAGCAAATGAGCTGAACACACCTGCCCAGCGTGTTCCCTGTCAGCCAGAGCCCAAAGTAGCTCCCGAACTCCAGTTCCTACCGAGCAATGCAGCACACAAATCACCAGGTGGCCCTATTATGTAGCAGTCATTACCAGAGACATCCCAGCCCTGCATAAGCCCCGGCTTTCATGTAGTGCAACGCTGCGTGATTATTTGAATAAAAATGTTTCCCATGGAGACAGCTCCCCGTGGCTTACACCTTGTTGGGGACAAAAGAAACGATCTGGAGATGCTGTTAACCTCTGGAAAGATGTGAGAAAGGCTCAGCTGAAGGCAGAAAAGTGAATGGTGGCAATGACTAATTGTTTAGTGCAGAATCCGTTACCAGCACACAAACTCTGGCTTTGGGAAATTCATTTAGGGCTTTTTCCCCTTCAGAGCCTGAAGTGGGATAACCAAGATGGGAACTGACCCTGTACACAGTTTGTAGGAGGGCATTCTGCATGAAAACAAAAGAATTTATCATACAGTATCTTCCCAGTCATTCTACTGGCAAAGGAGGCAATTTGTTTCATATTTTTGGTACTCAGATTTTAGCTCAATATATGTGCATATAAACAATTCTCACTGTATATTACAAGTTTAACTACTCTAAGCTTGGAGCTTCTACAAAATTATAGATGCACATAAAAAAAAAGTTCCTATTCTTACATCCCAATTAAAAAGGGACATATTTTCAAGTGCATTAACTCTCTCCTGTGGATCCAGTCACTAAAATATGCAGTGAAAGCAGTTGGATTTACAGCCCTGGACTACCTGGGGACAAGCATCAAATGACTTCACCAGCACCACCTTTTTATACTGTTAATTTACCTGTGTGGGTTAATGTGAGCAGCCAGTGCATGAAGCTGAACATTTGTGTAAATCTTTACTTGGTCAACAGCTACAAAAGTAGCCACCATAGTTAACATCAAGAAATTTTGAAAGGACATGACTATGCACAGTTTAAGTACTTCTTCCTTCAGGCTGTAAAACACCAAGAAAAGAACAACCCATCCCTGGGTATGTCCAGATGTGCTCCATCCAAGTCACTTGGCACACCCACCTAAGGTGAGCCCACTTCCCCATGATCAGGAGGCACTGATGGAACACAGAGGCCTCTCTAACTAAAAAGGAAACCTCCAAGGGCCAGAGATTAAATTCTATTTGCCTTAGGTCAGAAGATCTACTGCAGTCCCCAGTGACCGTTTGTGTACATCACAAAGCCTCTGCACAACTCAGCAGACCTGGCAGCCAGAGGAGAAGACTTCAATGCTGGAATTCCAGAGGGATTTCAGTGCAGAAGTGAGATGTTTTAGCTCAGTCAGATTAAGGAAGCTTCTTCCTCATTTGCATCTACCTGTAGCCTGCCTGTGTGAACCTGAAGCATGACATGGGCAGCCAGGAATTGCATCAACATGTAACAAGAAACAGCAAAACATGAATTTATCATTCCACCCTCTTTTATGTCAAAGGGTCCCTATCAGAGCAAAACATGAGATGTATTTCAGTGGAAGGTCAGGTCTCTAAGTGAGCTTCTTGGATTACCTCCCAAGCCAGAACCTTGCCCTGTGCATAAGATATAAATCACTAATATTCTCTCATGTTACAGTGACATTTTAATTGTATTGCATATTTTAATATACTCAACTTGGGTTTTAGCTGACTGTATTTCTTGATTTCTTTGTGGTATTTCACCATTTATTATAAATTGACATGGTTATTTCTCAAAGTTCCATTTGCATATCTTCATTTCCTTACTTAATATAGACCCAGAATTTGATGAACATTTGCAGATATACAGAGATTTCCAAATACAGACAACTTTAACATACCGTGCAGATATCAGTGTACTGACACAAGAAGTAGCATCCCAGCAGCAAAACAAAACCAAAACAAGTGTCAGAAGAAAATAATCATATTAAAATTTGTACCAGCACTGCCCAGAGAAGATTCAACACCTACAGGTTTATTGGTATTAGACAATTCAGAACATGCATTATGACAGAATTCTTCCCTTTTTTATGCAACTGTTACCACTAGAAAAAAAAAGAGAATGCATCTGTATGCAAGTGGATGTCAATTCTGATACACATGCTTTGTAAGAACATAAAATGAAAATGCACTCTTGCTTGCTCTGCCCTGCAACACCTGTTAATGCTCCCATCTCAGCAGTTATGAAAATCAAAACTAGAAAAATAACCAATGATTTCCAAACCTTCACTTGAATAGAAAATAGGGTTTCTTTACCATCACACTGTAGTTTCTTCGACTTTTTTTTCTTGAACAACACAAAAAGAATAATGATCCTACCAAGGAAGAGCCCTTGTAATATCTGACTTTTGTGGTTCATTAAGCACCTCAAGTTCATGTTGGCATGAAGCCATACATGTTATCCCTCTAACAGCACTATTCTTTAAACCTTTTTTCTTTTTATGAAAAGATATGAAAAGAAATCAGAATCTACTTGAAGTCATGATGATAAGCAACAATACCTACACAAATTAAGTCACCCTCTTGTTGCCCATGCTGAGTTAGGGCTGGAGTGCCCAGCAGGGATTTGATCATGGTCTCTGTCAGCCACCTGTGCTGCACCCTTACTCCAGACATTTAGCTAAAAATGTTTCAACATTGGCCATACTCCAAACGTGGTTTTTTTCTGGCTCGCTTTGACTTTACACCCACAAACCACCCAATGTTCACGTTTAAGAACAGGAATCTTGGCATTTGTTTATACTTTGCTCTCTCTGTCATCCCAGGAAAACCATCTCAGCGCACATGAAGTTGTCTGTTCATTCTCTCTTGTATTTGTTTACATGAGCTCAAAACATGATGGTCTCACTCGTGCTGCTGCTTGGAGACCCTGATGGGCCCTGCTGTGGACAACAAAGTCAAGCTGAATTGGGAACTTCCCAATCCCAAAATCCTTCCTTATCAACACAGGCTCCAGCTTGACCACATGAGCTGTCTTGTAGGCGTTGGCAAGGTTGGGTTCTCCAGCTGGATAAAGAACAGGAGTCTATTTTTAGGATTACAAGCATGACTCCTCTTGCACACGCCCTAGCAGAGTCCTCACTGGCTGCCTCTCATGCTCAAAGCAGAATTCCTTAGAAAACTCACCTACAGAGGGACAAGGGGTCTTGTGTGTAAAAATAATTTTAAAAAATATCTGGAATTAGGTTTTAACAAATTCAACTCTCACTGACTGGTCTGGAAAAACAAAGCCTAGGCCAAGCAAACACTGTGGGACAGAACAGTCGTTACATAAAGAGCTGCTCACGTTCTCCAACTCAATTAATGTAATGGGGGAAAAGAAAGGAAGTGGAAAATGGTCCCTGCCATAGCACAGCTTGTCCTGGATAATGAGGCTAAAGTGGAAACTTGCAATATAGGATATTAAAAGCTTTAATTATTTCCTTTTGCCCCAGTCTGATGGCATCTACCTGTATCCATCAAGCACGACCTTTGTCAAACCCATGCTTCCCTCCTCTCGGCACAGACCTGCTCCTGAAGCTTCCCGAGGAGCTCCAGGGCTGGGGACGTTCCCTCCTGGAGTATGTGAGGCACGAACACTGCACTGCAATAGAGCAATCCATCAGCACACAGCTCCCACCACAGCTCTGCCAGGCCTCTTAATAAGCTGTTAGTGACAACCACTCCACATGTCACATCCACAGCGAAAAGCAAATGAGGGATCAGAAGGTTTCTATTTGAACTCGGTGATTCCCAGGAAAAGTCATCATCTCCTCTCCCTTAGACTTAACTTTAAGTAAACTGAATGGAGTCTGAAGGTTTGTGTTTCCTAAATGATTTTATCATATGAATTATGGGGCAGGAAAGCTGTTTGAGATGCTCCAATGTTCTTACATAAAACTACTCCCATACAACAATATTTTCCTCCTATGACTTGTTTGTTGTTGGGCTTATTATTTTCATTTTCATTTTGTAGTTCATTCTCAGGACATGCATATTCTCTTTGAATAACAACTTCAAAAATGAAAGTCTGCTGTTCGCAGCAGCAATCACAGCACATTCCATTAAAATGAAGCTTTTAACAATATCTGTGATTAAATCAATTTGGTTTGCCCTTTTTAAAATACCCCAGAACTCTCAGAAAACATACTGCATTCATTTATTTCCAAACCAACATGGCAAATATAAATGAAAATAAAATGACATTATATATCTGGGGAGATTAGACATGAAAAAAGCCCAGGTAATTTACTTTACCTCCTGACTGGACAGTAAATGGCAAATAGCTCCAGCCTGCCTTTGCGTATAGAACTCTTGATTTTCTATTCTGTGTAATGTCTCATAACAAATAACAAAATGTTCATGAAAATCAACATTCCTGCTGCATCGGACCCCAGGATTACCTACTGAAATATCCTCCTAGGGAAACAATTAAAAAAGCATCTATTTAATCTACCCAGAAAAAGACAAAATATTCTGAATCATGGCTAACTGTAGCAACAGGTAGGTTTTTAAGTCTTAGAAGTAAACTCTGCAGCTCAGAAGCCAGAGTTAAACAGATGTTAAGCCAAAACAACACTACGTGAAATTTTTCCCAAAGAATCCATTAATCATAGTAATACAGGAGAGCAGCACAGAAGTAATAAACTTACCTGTTACAGAATTGATACACAAAGGAGGAATGCCTAACACATGACCAGCTACTCTGAGTAGTGCTCCTCAACCTGATGGGAGTGGGATCAGACAGCAATGACATCTCCGTAACACAGCCAAAAAAAAATCCTGTCACGTCAGCTGCCATGAGGCAACACAGCAGACCTTTGCTATAAATCAGATGAATTTGAGTCTTCAGATATTTTTATTTTAATAACTTCACCAGTAGTGTCTCCTTTTGAAATTAATATATCTGCCTTAGTGGTTTTTAGTTTTCCTTGTAAAACAATGACAGCTAATAGGAAAGCACTGTCATGTATCCTGACTAAAGGTAATGTATATGTGACAGCTGTGTGATCATCAGTAGGAAAGTATTTCCACGAGACAAAAGGAATAATTAAAATCAGCCTGCAGTCCTGGCTTTGGATTTAAACGTTTAAATGTTTTAATTTGAAAGAACAATGGTTCCTTGAAGCTCCTTCCCAACCAGCTCTGACAGCCTGTCATCCCTTAACCAGCCCTAAGTAACAGTTGTGCAAGCCTGAGCACCAAACAGCAGATTATGCCTGATGATCCTTAAAACAGCACCACTGCTTCCAGGAGAGCACTGGAGATGAACCCAGCTTTGCAACCCTTTGAAGCATTTATTTCACTAACAAAGCATTCTTGGAAATGAAGCTAACGAGAGAAACAGTGAACCTGGATTTTGTTTAGGTCTCTTTTCACATGCCGCTACTTTGTGGTACTGCACAGCAGAGCCCTGAGCACGCTGTCTGCGTGTGAGAGGACTAACACAGACTGCTCCACTGCTGAGAGGCTCCATTTTCCATCAAACAACCATCACAAAGCCTGTACAGACTCCAAGGCAGCGGGGATGGCGCAGAGATGTCCCTGTATTCACCCCAGAGTCAGGTGACATCAACGGCAAAAGATTTACGACTACAGCCCAACAAGCGTTTGGCATTGAAACACAAGGCTCCTCTCAAGCAGCATCCAAAGCTTCTAAAAGTCTGATTTTTCCACAAAAATATGACTTCTCCTCCCTATGGAAGATTCTGCTTGAAAACAATTTGATTTACCTAGGTTAACAAATATTTTCAAGAAAAGAACTTGCTTTTTCCCAGGACAAGGTGTAAATAAACTGCTTTGCTACTGAACTGTTTCCAACACGTTGCAGAATTCTTCTCCTATCAACTCCTCCGCCCCTGAAGAGGATCATCCTCCCACTGATGCTGGTGGCTCCAGAGCCACAGAGGCAGGGCTACACCTCAGATTAAGGGATTCTGCATTTTCCCTCTCCTTTGAGACAGATGTAGAATGACGCTGCAGGAGAACAGCAATTATTTGCATGAAAGGAGAAGTTCTAAGTGCCCATCAAAAAATACAAAAAAGTGTGCATGTCCAAAGTGCTTTCCACCTAACTGCAATGCAGAAGCCAACACCCACAGGATCAGTCCCCACGACCACGCTGCCCCAGGAGCCAGACTGAATAAATAACATGGAAGATACATAAATTGATTACATTTCAGTGACAATAGTGTCCCAGGAAGAGTTGCAATTCCAAATGTTTTTGGATCCTGCTTTCCCACTTGCATCCTTTTATGAGAGAGCAAAAGGAAACAGAACAACAACACAGGTTTTTAATAAAGCAGATGTTTCAGAGGAAAAGGTCAACAATTCAAAGATTGAACCTTGTCAGCCAGCGAGGCATTGTGTCACCTGGCTGAAACAAAATAAAACATCCTACCACTGCTGAACTGTCTTGAACCACACAGATAAAAGGGATTCTTTTCTAATTTTAGAATATATGACTCCTAAAAGAAAACACTGCTATAAATATTTCCTTTAAATAAACAATTTGATTTGACAGACTTATTGGTGGCTAAAAAAAAAAAAAAAGGCATCACAGGGGAATAAGAAGAGGAACTAACCAAAGTATTTTGCTGTGATTTGGGATTTTGGCTTCATTTAGATGTTTTAATTTTTCTAGTGCCTGAATTATTTATTTCTGCTCCCCTTCAGGGCATGCACATCATGTCTCAAAAACAGTAAGAACAGTAGTACCTTTTTTTGTTTCCTACTCAACTGAACGAGAACCAGAGTCAGACCTTGGATAGCCTGAGGGACAGGACCAAAGCAGCAGCCAGAGCTGGGAGCCGTGTGGGAGAGGAGGTGCATCCAAAACCAGAGTTCTTTTTGTTTTTTGGGGTTTTTATCTGCATCCTCAAGCTTTCTTTCTAAAGATCTGGGCTGTCCTGCAGGATTTCGGAAGAGTCCTCAGGCACTGCCATGGAGTGAGCACTGAGCACTGGCTGCGCTCCCCAACAACAGAAACACCATCAGCTCCTTAGAGCCTGACCCACAACTCCCACACCCTTCAATGGGTTAAGATTTCACCCTGAAGGGTTCTGCAGAAGCCGATTTCTCCGGTTTTCCATATATATTGATCGGTTCTCAGGCCAGTGTTTGCCGTGGTTGCTGCAGAGGAGAGCTCACTCTGATAAACATTCCCCACACGTTAGTGAAATACAGATACCCAGATCCACAATAAATTTGCACTGACGGTGATAAACCATAATCACAAGCCAGCATCAATGGAAAGCCAAGTTTCTCTCACTCCAAGCGTGCCAATCTGCAACTTTTCAAGGGTTCAATAAAATATAAAACTCTCCCAAAGAGTGCTCCACACACGTAATGTTTTCCTTTTGCTGTAAAATGCATCTTATTGATTTATAATGTACTCTCAAGGAGAACAAAACCTAGGCTATAAAAGTAAAATTTAGGAGAAAGCACAAGTGTTGTAAAGGAAACTCCATACCATTAGTGACAGGGATACATAGTCTCACAATTTCTGATGGACGCATTGTGTTCTACAGTTGTTTACTTCACATAAATAGGAAATAAAGGACAAAAAATGCAACTATAAATGAAAAAAGATAACCAGCATTTCTGCTGCAAAACAATTTAAACAAAGCTCACTATTTAATAAACTGGAAGCTGCTAAAGTGCATTTATTAAAAGTGTTACAGAATAGGATGTGAACCTTCAAGATGCATTTGAAGAAACCAAGTTGTTTGCTCTTCTTGAAATTTTTTAATAATTTACCACATTTTCACAGGACTGTAATCAAGACTTGAGCATCTCCAGAACAGTATTGCTGTTGTTTTTCTTCTCTTAACATCAACTTCTATTTCAATAAATTTTTGTTTACAAAGTGTTTTATTGAGCTAAAGTGCAAGGAGTCGCTCACAGATGGATATGGGAAAAATGTTTTTGATTCTTGTTATTCCATCAAAGCCATGTTTATGTTTGTGCAAAGGAACAAAAATCATCTCTACCTTGGGAGGAGATCTGTGTTGATGTTATTCAAGCCTACACTGTAACTGCATTTGTTCTCATGATAACACAAAATGAATCTGTTACTGTGTTTAGCACATCAGTACACCAGAAAAGTCTTTTATTGTAAAACAACCCAGAGCAATGCCAGAGTCTGCAGATAAAATAGCTCTGCTACTCATTTCCTAAGGAAAGTTTATTTAAGTTTACAACCGTGGTGTAAAGGACTAGCAAAATAATTACAAGTGAGAGACAGCCATGCTTTCTGGCTCAAAGACATAAAACATCACCCATGAAAGTCTCACCCTCTTAAATACAAATACATAAGGTATAAATCTCACATTGAAGACTTTTTGTAGGAATTTTTAGCTGGTATATTCCAAGATGAGAAAGGCATAACTCCTGAACTCAGAGAGATCTTGGTATATACAGCCCTGACTGGGAGTGCTTTTAATTACTCTTGATTTATGTTTCACACCCCAGAAGACGCATGAGAATTCTGGATAAGCTGTAATTCCAGTTACTCCTGCCACCCTCCACAGGCTGCACAGCCTCTGCTGTTCGTGGCAATTCACACTGCTATAGGAATTCTTTAGTTTTAACAAGTTACAAGCCAAGGGTGCATCAATCCAGCAGCACTGCCAAACAGGTCAGATTAAGAATGCAAGGAACAGCAATACTTGCACTTGTGGGAGCAATAGCTTTGCTAAATAAATATAATCAGAAAACATTGCCAAAATTGGAAGCCTTTCAGTCTGTGAGGTACAGGGAAAGCTGGTTCATCTGCATCCTCCAACAGGATGAGAAATTAATGGAATGGCCCACTGGAAGCAGAATTCCTCTACCCAATGAATTCTACTCAGTGTTTTCAAAGGCAGTTGGTTTGGTTGTTTGGGGGTTTTTTCATTTAAAACATACATTGGCACAGTTAAATTCCCCACAAACTGCATAAATTTCATAGTTGATAACATCTGTAATTAGACTTTGAAATTCACATTTCTATTAGCTGTCCTACATGGCACAAGTTTTGCCTGAAAACACCATTTAAGCTGTTTCCATTTTTTCAAACTATTAGATTTGAAAGCCTATTAGATGAGATGAATTTTTCTTGAAGAACAAAACTAAATTGAGTTTATTTGAAAGATCAAACTGTAAAGACAAGATTGAAATAAATGTTTGGTTGCATCAAACGACCTGCTCCATAAATCAAGCTCAAAGAGGATTATAAACAGAGAACATGCACCAAAAAAAACCCAAACCAAAACCAGACTCCAATTCCTCAGATTTGACCTAAGAAAATGAAAACCATAAGAAAGAACCTGCATGATTAAAAGCAAAGTGGCTGCAAGAGAGCTGAGAAATCATCAGTTAAAACACAGGTTCCTTTAGTCAAAATCCAGATCATGGAGCACTGCAAGTGAGGGACATCCCCAGTGCCAACTTCAGGTGTACAACACCAGAGCCCCATTACTGCTGTATTTACCATGAGCAGTTTAATATCTGACCTGAAGACATGCCAAGAGAACGGGTGCACCTTAAAATCTTCTCCAAGGGCTGCATAAATCAGCATAAACTGCATCACTCCCCAGCAGGAGCCGGAAATCCAAACCCTCCCTCCAAAAGCCATGGCTGTTTTGGTGCTTTGGGATGCTGGTGCAGAAGGGATGCAGGGCTATTTTAGTTTTCCATCCATGACTTTGTGCCAGCCAAAAAAAGTTTTGTTACTTCTCTAGCACAGTTTGCTGCCTACCTCTTGCTTCTAATGGCTTCTTTTGCCTTTTGGCCAGGCTTTTCCACAGATCCTGATATTCAGTTAACCTTCTGCTTGCTGAGAACACTTCCCAGGATCTTTTACAGCCCACTGCGAATTGTGCTTTAAGGTGGAAGAGAAATAAACAGACCCTGAATCCTAGTTGCAAATCTCTGTTTTATAATCCAAATGAATTTTCACAGCCAGTTTCTCTGTCTTCAAGGAACTTGTTGATACAGAGGTACTGCACTAGCAGCATTGTGTACTTCAGTGTGTATGGCTGGACAACGTGTGCTGGTCCAGGAGTTGATCCCAACAGCCGGTACTACACGCTCAACAACACAAGCAGTAGATTATTTACTGGGTATTCTTCCATGTAGCGAAGTGCTTAGCAGAAGTAGTACTTCTATTTGAATAATTAAAAAACCGTTTTTCCTCTCTGCCCTGCAAGGCTGGATCCCAAGTCCTTAGCCTGGACCCCTATTTCTCCTCCATATGGTATGTTCAATTACCATTTAGTTTTCGAGTGCTAATAGTGGCCCATAACTTCAAGTACTGCTATTCAGAGTCAGTGCCTTTTCCCTGATTAATTACTATGGAGAGATGATACCTCTGGGAATCAAATACATCGCGTGCTTAACTCCAGAATAGACAGTTCTTGTCAATAACACATCCAAGCAGCTTAAAACTTCAATAGCCTGGTTTCTTATATACTGTAAGTGGTGCTGAATATTCAGTTTTATTTCTGTTTCCCTGCCAGTAGGAAATAAAGAACACACTTTTAGCTAAATGAGAACTGAAGTGCATTGGAAGAGTGCTATAAATTATATGCAGGCCACCAAATAAAATTCAATTTTCAGGTAATGTGAAGGTGTAATGCGTCTGGAGAAGCTGTTTTGCATATCACACACGACAGCAGGCAATAAGAAGCGGGGAATGACTAAAACCTGATCTGTCACATGCAACTCTTTGATTGTTCCCCCTACTTTACCTACTCTAATCGCGCTGTTGCAGTGTTGATTCAGAACACGGCGGCCCATGAAAAATGTCACCGTTCTGTCGATGTTGCGGATCCGCTGGCAATTTCAGCAAGCACTGGATGCACATAAAGGGTGATAAGGCACTATATCCTGCCATGCTCAGCAGGTTTTCCATTTCCTCCTGCAATTACACATCAAACTGTTTTAGCTTCACAAGCTTCGGCACTATAAATGGCCTCAAGGCAGAAGTCTGCTCCGCACACTGATGAGTCTATCTTCAAAGCAGAGTGCAAACTCAGGTTTTGGGGAGAGAGACTTTTTTTTTCTTTTAAATACCCTTTTTTCCAGAGCTTTTAAGAGTTTACTTAGAGATTATACCTACCATTATCTCCATGTACTCCAATTAACAGGCAGTTTTATATCAACATTAACTGGAGCTGCCTCTAAGAGGAGGTGAAAGCCATGCATACACAAGAGCAAGCCACCGTCTGCACAAGAACCCTGTTCACAGCATTACATCTCTACACAATGGAATTTTTCTTTAGCTCCGCCTTCTCTTTTTTCCTACAAGACTACCTGGAATTCCAGACTGACAACAGGCAGAAGGATCTGGTTTTCAAACACTCAAAACTTTGTCTCACACTACAGCAATGTTGCCAAAACTGTATCTTTCTCCTGTTGCTCCATTTAAAGCAATTCATACATTCTGGTATAGGCATTTCACACTGGTGCTAAGAGGGAACCAAGGCGATGTAAAAAAGTTACTGCTCTCAACCATTCTGGCACTGTGATCTGCTCAAACTCAGATATTCAACCACATAAAAGCAGTGAATCCCTGGATGAGCCAAACACAACTGTGGTGGCATCTATGGACTCAGGCAGAGGAGAAAGCCCACCCAGAAATCACAGCTCTCACCTGCTCACACTTCTCCTGCCAGCCATGAGAAGTGGGACGAGATATTGCAGAAGTCATAATCCCCAGTGAGTCATGACTGGCCACGACCAAAACCTCCACCCACCTCTGAGCCTCAGAGCCCCCAGGAGGAGCTGTTCCAAACCCCAAATCAATCCTTGCAACTCCTGCCATGCATATGGGTCACCCACACGGGTTCTCAACAGAGATGAAAGCACACAAAACTCCTCCAGGTGTTGCCA
This sequence comes from Eulacestoma nigropectus, assembly GCA_013397775.1. Classification (NCBI taxonomy): domain Eukaryota; kingdom Metazoa; phylum Chordata; class Aves; order Passeriformes; genus Eulacestoma; species Eulacestoma nigropectus. The sequence goes on along the minus strand of VZTE01002665.1, from coordinate 147,946 downwards.
GCTGCAGGACACACTGGTGGCTTCACCCACAGCCCATTCCTGAGACACCATTAATGAGATGTTGGGACTGAGAGAAGAAACCACCACACTGCCACAGAACACAGTTCTCCTTCCCTACCTGTCCCCCCAGACAATCACACAGCAGGGACCTGAGCCACCCAAACAACACCCTTTGCCCAATGACAGCAACAACAATGAGACACAAGCCCTGGGACTGGCCTGAAATAATAGGTGGTTTGTGTGCCCTCCACCTCTGTGAGACAGCATGACAAAAGGGCTGTCAGAGAAAATGAGAAGCAGCAGCTTTAGCCACTGAAAATGAACAGGAACAAACAGCTCCTTGCACACCGTAACTGACAGCTTGTTCCTGCACCTCTCCAACGACCTCATCCATGAAGAACATGGACCTTTTATATTATGCCTCAGGGTGTATTATCATTCATTCCCAACCTTCAAAAAGCTGTCACTGTTGCCTAAAATGGGCTTTAGGATCTTTAAAAAAAAACCCAAACCATTCTGAACTAATTAAGTTTAACATACACCTGATTTTGTTATTAAATCAATTATCAAAGCATATGCAGATATGTCAGCCCTCCCAACCAGGACTGCAGTGTATCCATTCCAAAACAGGCTGTATCCATTCCTGAACAGCAAAGACCTTTCAGGAGGGAGTCAACAACTTCAAGTAGTACATCCAAAGCAGCAAAATCTTTAGTCAGATGATCTGACTTGTAACTCCAAAATGTCCCCATTTATGCACAGAGAGCACACACAGGACTCCAAAAACATCAGCACTGCCAACCAAACCAATTCCACTGCCAGGACACGGACAGAAGGCAGCAAGGAAGGCAGAAGAGGATGTTCAATACCTTAATAAAACTTAATAAAGCTTTGGATATTTGTGTGTTGGTAAGTAAAACACAACAGCAGTGAACCAAGTCAGTAATGGGCCTAAATGGAAGCGGAACTGCTGGCATAGCAGGAAACTCAAGTCAACACAGGGAAGATTTATTTACCTATTTGATGCTGATCTACACCCTGGCAAGAGCAGCATCTGCCCTGAACATTTATCATCATTGCTACCTGCATCTTTGACTCCTCCACTGCCATGACAAGATAGCTCCTTGCACTCACTGCAAATTCAGACATGTTTGGCATTGCTTGCAACACTAACTTAACCACCTGCTGTTTGTAACAAAATTACTATTTCCTTATTTCTTGACATCTTCTCTTTGGTGGCATTGCTACAATATTTGCTGTAATTCTCAAGTGCTGCTCCAGATTGAAATCTCATCCAGGATAGGAAAAACCTTTTCAAAATTCCCAAAATAAGCAACAGTTTAAGTGGGGCAGGGCAGGTTCTCTCGGTAATTTTTTTGGGATGTTGTCATTTTTTAAGTCTGAAGATTTTTGCTGGTCCTTCCATTTAGAACTACAAGGAAGAGAATGAGAAAAATGGGTGAAATTCTGTGACAAGGTGCAGATGGAGGACACCAATGTAAAATAAAGACCATGCTGCTACCAATAGAAGGACTAAGTCCAACAAATCTCCTACGTATTGACAGCTGTTTCTGCATAAAATCCTTTTGCAAAGAAACGAATCAGGACTCACTGACTAAATACTTGTTTAAAAAAGCCTCATGAAATGTTCTTTAACAGGGACTTCTCTAACCAGTGCCAAAACCAAACTCAAACCAATGAGAACCACACCCTGAATGTGTTGAATGTGAAGTGGGTCCAATCTTGTGAAGGAGACCTCAGTGCTGTTTACAACACATCCTCTCACACGGAAGCTTCAGTGATTAAGAAGAAAAATTAAGCCCTGAAAGTCTCCTCATGAATAGGAGTCCAAACAAGCCGTGGTCAGAATTTAAGCGGCCTCTACTAAATTTAGATCATGTCATCTGTGAATAACGCTGCTCCACCACAGTTAATAGTGTGGCTGCTGCTCCAAGTTCTTTTTAGTTGTGGATGTTGGTCAAGTTGGTATCAATCAGCATAAAGCACAAGAGCATCCTCCCATCTCCAGCTTCTCAGAAAAGCTGTATTTTAAAGAGTCTTTAATGGACTTTTAAATACAGAGGAAAACTTAACCACGATCACTCACTCAACCAAGGAACGACGAGCGTTTCCAAGCAAATCACTCGCCACATCCGCACCAGTAAGTGATTTCAGGGAGTAGCTTTGTTCGTGTTATCCTAATGTGAGCTTTCCCTGACCCATCTGCAGTGTATCTGCCTGAACAATTATGTCAAGCATATGGAAACAAAGCTGGCAGGAGAAGGGGAGGAAGAGACAGCAAGCCCCACCAGCTGAATGGGATGTAGAGTTAGAGATAGCACCTACATGAAGCTGCAGAGGGCAACTACTAAGTGTTCTGCAAAATAAAATGCTGTTTCTCTGCTGTTTTCGTATTATAATTATTTGAAATTCAAGTATGCTTACAGAATAGTTCAGCTCCTTCAAAGCATAAATTGCAAGAGGTGATGTTCAAGTCATTTCTATTACCTTGACACTGTTGACAAGTGCACCACTGAATGATTTTATCACTGTACAAACTCATCATAACCATCAGCACACCACTACTGGTAATGAAAAGCACTTCATAAAGTGCCCTGTGTGAAATCTAAAATTTGATATGGCTCCTATCTGACAGCTATCCTGTGTCAAACTCACCTTTTAACTACGGTTAAAGCCAAGTGAGCACCCAAGTAGCCTTGGCTACCTGTGCTGAGAATAGCTGAGCAGATGGAGTCCAGAGAAGCTAAAGAACACCAATGTTAAGAGCATCTAAGTTCATACAGAATATTTCCTCCAAGTACAACGTGTTATCTTCAGATGCTACATCAGCCATTTATATGAATCCCGACAGGCAGTGAAGATTCACGTGCAGTGACACCTGAAAACAAAAATTAATGCAGGTGGTTTTCCTGCCTGAACGTATGTTCTGCAGCAAAGATACACAGCTCTTAATCCTGCTAAGTGCAGTACACAGTAATGTTAGGAAATTATGAGTGCACAGACATCTTTATGTTTTGCCTACTTGGCAATCTATGTTTTCTGTACACAGATTTATTTGTAAGTGATCCATATGCATACCATTCCCAGCGTTTGTGTAAAGCCATACTTCAACAGCAAACAAAATAAAATCACTGCGGGTGCGGTGAAGGGCAAAAAAAGGGAAGGTTGGCACACGGTGTAATTCAGACAAAGAGCTCAAATTGAACCTAAACTGCAGGAAATAATAGAATTGGCTCCAAAAATCAGACAGACCGCTGATACTCAAAAAGTAGAGAGGCTTTTTTATTTGGGTTTTTTAAAAAAATTATCATTACATGCTTGTTTCTAAAAAACCCCCCTTTGGGTAGTTTTTGCTGTTGAGAAGAAATCATGCCCACAAAATGGGCAAAGTTTGGATAGCTCCAGACCTGGCACTACTGGGTACCTCCAGCTGCTCAGTTCATGATTTTTCCCTTCAGGACTCAATCACCTCTGTGTGAAACACATTCTTCATCTCTAAGAACATCTAATCCACCTAAAGGTTATAAATGATAAAACAAGGAATCAAAATTCAGGTACTGCTGGATGAGTCAGGCAGTGGATCCAATTTGCATCACTCAAGCAAACAAAACTTCTGCAAACTGAAGCCTGGAGAAACAACACCACCTTCAACGTGCACATTTCTTGCTGTTTAATCAGAACTGTTTTCTTTTATATTTTTTTGTGTGTGTTTGATGCAATTACTGGAAAAGTTTTTAGCTTGTTATGCAGGTTGTCAGAAGAGATGATCTAACAGTGCCTCCTGGCCTTAAAATCTATGCATCTTTGATATATTTCTCAGGAGCTGGTGAAATATTACCCTTACTTTTAAAATGCCTAGGCATACACTTCTCTGGCAATCTGCAAGGTATTACTCACATTTCATTTACTTAATGCTCTATCTTCCCAACAATTTGAAATAAACTTTCTATGGGAGAGGCATGTCAGGGTATGCTCTCTAGTACTTTGAAATTAAATTCTAATTGCAGAGTATTATCTGCATCAAACTGAGCCTTTTTAAACTTTAATATTAAAAAAAGCTAAACAGTCTCGCTGAGACGAATCCACCTAAAGAATGGCTGGTCCCTGCTTCTGTCCATCCCAGCCTGCCTGTGCCAAGGGAATTTGCTGGGACTGACTGGATGGACCCAGGAGATGGCCAACCTCCTGATCCCCCTCTCACAGCCAGGGCAAACACCACAGCTTCACACGAATGTGCTTTTTTTCTGCCCACGTTCAGCATGGGTGCAGAGACAGATTGGGACCGGCAGTTAAAATACAAACTCATTTACAAGGGAAAAGGAAAACCAAACCAACCCACAAATATGTTTTAAAGCTGGTCTGAAGCCTCCATTTATTGAAAAAAAGGTGGTTTGTAATGCAGGGTCCAGTCCCCTTCTCGGCTCGTAACACCACCGCAGTGGGGAATTTGCAAGTTGAAGTACATTTCTAGCTCACTGAAAACATATGCAAAGCCACATTTTTAAGCCATTTCCTTCCTGATTTCCTCTCCGTGCCAGCTCACTGCTGCACTTCTACTATTTCATGAGCTTATTAATATTGCAGCTGCACAATCAGAATTACTATAACCAGGCCCAAACTGAAGCTCCACGTACAGGGGTCAGTTTGTCAAACTCCCCATGAACAACATCTGTAACAGCTGAATTCCAGTTGCCCTGAACACTTTCCTGCCAGCAGCAGGTCTCTGCCTTATTAACTCTTGACTTTATTCCAGAGCTGCCCAGTAAAACTGCATTTTTAAACCTGATCTGCATCAACAGGAGCTAGCCATAAGCAGAAGAATTTTCTGACTGCAGTATTGGAAATAATGGAAATATTCCCTTCATAATCACAATCGAGGCTTTTCTCTTGAAGTTAAGCTGCTTTCTGTGATCAGCAGCTTCATAGTACTAACCATGATTTCTCTTTTTATTCTATACAAACCCAAAACATACTTCTTATATGTATCTTATTTTAATAGAACCATGCTACAAAGATTCATCACTGCAAACATTTAAGCCCATGCCAGATTCATTTCAAACACAGACAATGGCCAACTGGAGGTTTGTGAGACACTTCCAGGTTACCCTCAGGATTTATGCCTGTAAATCCATTTCTGGCACCTTTCTCACATTTGGCCAGTATTCATATCCCATAAAAAGCAGCAGTTAAAGGCAGAAACAGGATGACATCAGTGCAAAATGCCTCCTGAAAGCCCTGCTCTGTCCCTACCAGAGTGAATCAAATTGCAGAATTTGCCTTACTTAGAATCCCATAATTTTGTAGACAATTTCCCCTTCTCTTTTAACTAATCTTTTTTCCACTTGGAGTTCACCAATTGAGTAAACTGCTTAATTTTAGCCTCCTTTATCATGACTATATTTTGTTTAGAACAGTTTCTGAACAGATTCTTCCCCTTCTATATTTTCAGTTTGGGGGACTTTTGAGTTGAATAATGGTGGTCAAAAGACATCACAAAACTTGAAAAAAATCTTCCCAAGAGAAAAATGGGAATGAAAAAACAGAATAGAGGGAAGCAAGAGATGGAAAGGAGATGGCTCTAAAATGGCCTGAGGAAAAAATAAAATCTGCTATAGCTATGGGTCCAAATTCAGGCCAACAGAAGAGGTTCTCCCTTACCAGGAAGAACATCCCCATAACACTCCTGGTTTTAATGCAAAGGCCCAGGCAAAATTTGGTAAGCACAACACTCCCCATTACAGCTCCTTCCCTATAAAAGAATATCTTTCCTAAAAGAGATGATCCAGACTGTGGAAAAAGCTATACAACTTTTCAATAGATCCTTCTCTTTCCATCATAAAAGCGAGCTCCAGCAGCTCTCCCATGGAATTCACTGTGAAATAAAATTTGCAACCTGGCAGCAGTGTCTGATGAGCAATATACAATCCTTCCTGAAAGGCCCAGGAGGATTCTATTGTTTTGAGGCTTAATTTTCAATTTGCATCTTTAAAAAGGTATGATTTCATCCAAATTCACTGGTCTGCTCATTTATATTTATCTGTAAGAGACCACATTTTAGTTCCTTTGAGAAGAAACACAGTAAAAAAATTTTATGTTCAAAATTATTCTAAGAGCACTACTCATATTTCTTGTTTTACTGCAATCTGCTTGGACAGAGATGTGACTAATTTATTTTGAAGGGCCTGATTCTGCAGGCACTCCACAGTCAGTAATCCCTTTGTGTTCTGCATGTCAGGCAGCAAAAAGAAGAGTTCAAGTGGCAGAAATCGGCACAGTTTCATTACATCAGTGGCTTTAGGCTCATTTACACCAAAAGAGGATAAAGTCCTATACATCACGATGAAAAATACAGAGAGATTTTGCCCCATGCTAAACAAGTCTCTCCTTCCTTAACAATGACAAGCTGAAAACGAACTGCAACTGCAATCAATTAAAATTCATCGCAAAACACTGGTACCTTGCTTCAAACCAAACAAAAAGTTGTGCCTCACAGCCTACAATACCTTGGGAATGTTCACGCCAGCTCCCTTCAGAAAAGGCTCTTGACTCTGCTTCTATAATGAACATCTTAAGAACTGTAAATGCAACATTAACTGGTGGTAAAACCTTCAGGATACACAATGATTTTGAAAGAGAGCAATTAAACGGCGAGTTATTTTGAACCCGCGTCCCCATTTAAACTATTTTCCTTGTAGCCCATCTGCCAGAGAGCCTTTAAGGCAGGCAGGAAGATGCAATACCCATCCCAGAAAGCTGCTATTGCACTAACATTTCCAAAAGGCCCACAACGCTGACTATCCTGAGCCTCATTAAGAAAATGCAACTTGCTCCACTATCCTTAAATATACGAGTTCCACGGGCATTGCGCACAGAAACGAGACTGAGTTCCTACAACAAACACAACCAAGAGCAGCACCACGCTCTTCACGCCTGCTGTGAGTCCAGACATGAAGCCAAGGTCCTGCTGATGGAAGCCCAGTCCCATCTTGGCCATTTGCAAATTTTTTTCCGCATGGAAAGTTTTGGATTTCAGCAAAAAGAGAGAAGAAAGGATGAGGGAGGCCTTCACAGCTCTCCCAGCAGGAATGAAAAGTTTCTCTCATTCACGACTACCAGATGGCAAAACAAATTCCAAGAGGAAGATGAATTTTAGGGTTGATATTTTTACTACACATGTTCAATAAAGTAAATAAAGAATGTGAGGAAATTTATGTAACTCAGAGGAGATTTTCTCAGCACACAAAAATTCAGGAATGAATTTAATTGCTGTACCTGAAGAAGGAGGAGATACAACTGGGAAAAATTCATTATCCTGCACAACATTCCCTTTATTCACCTTATCATCAATGTCAGATAGTGTCAGCTATTTTCATCAAAAGTACTCCAGCAGCATTCTGGGATGAAATCCTCACCTACAGGAAACAATGGGAATGTGATAACTTTGGTTCGGGCAGGATTACAACATTTGGATTTGATGTGTTTACAAAGACTGACGAACGTGATTCCAGACTGATTTCTACTTGGAAACCTTCCCTCCTTACCTTTGGCATTTCCCCTACAACACTTTCCAACACATTCATTGGCAATCCTCCTCTGAAGGCAAAGAAAATCAAAAGGTCAAAGCCTTAATTTGTACAAATCATAGTGTGCATGACTAGAAACGTACTGCTAACCTTGACACTCCAATAACTGATGACCCAACCTCACTTGGAAAGCAGTAAAAACAAATAAACAAAAATCAAGGAAAATTTACTTCATGGTTTTGAGAGTCACTGTCACCACTGGCATCAAAAAACCCTGCAACATTTATTTTTTCTTCCAAGTCCTGGAAATTAGGTTACTGGAAAAGCATCCCTTTAAACAAATATATACAATACAAAAAAATACACGAAAAGTGTTGGAAAACTGGAAATTAGTGTATATCTGAAGTCCCTGAAACCAAGAAACAAATAAAGAACTTGAAAACACATCTCCCTTCATCAATCTCACAAACATCTGGAGACTGACTCACAAGTTTTGGGTTGTTGGTTTAGCTTTTTTTGGTGTTTCAAGGTTGGCACAACTCTGATGTTATGATTTGGCCAAATTAATCTTTTGGAGTAAAAGATACTAAGGAGAATAAAACAGATTAGATAAATACTATTTTTATATGTTTCACTAACTTTCCCAGTCAATGTTGTATTTGTGAGGCATTCCACACTGCAAACTTCAAGTAGATCTCTAATGTAAAGGCATTAAATAAGTGAGAATTGAACTAACAGAGCTGAAGTGTTCAGCAAAACCTATCACCGAGGCTGCTCCATCTGCTTTTACTTATTTAGGAAACAGCAGGTTTCACATATTTGAGATGAAACGAATGAGAAAACATTACAGCAACATAACTTCCCTCAACTGAAAATATCCACCTAACAGATTTTAAAACAGATTTCTAATACATGTAGGAAGGGTTCCCTGATTTTTTTTTAATTGGCTCAGTAAAGTACAAAGATGTTTCATTTCTCACAGGTTTACTTCTGTAACACTTATTTGTTTAACAGTTTTGCAGCAAAAACGGTGCTGCCAGCTCATGCTGCTTCTTCCCACATAAAGTTGCTAGAACCCATCCTTTAAGAAAATAATAAATGAAACGTGGGCCCCGATGGTGTAAAGTGTTTACACGGGTGCTCAATCTTGCCCACAGGCAATGCCAAGGAGCAATTCCTCAGGCTTGTTTTCCTTCCTGCCTTCAGCAGCCCTCTCACACCTCTGATCTCCTGTGCATCCATCTGTGTGCTGCTTCCCACCTCTCTGGCTACGTGTGAGCTTCAAACCCAGCAAAGTCTGGACTCTGACCCGGTGCTCTGGGTGCTGCAGAGCCCGTCCTGCCCATGGGGTCCTCAGCACTGTTTGCCCTTCCCTGCTCTCCACGCCCGCTGTGCATCACCAGCCTCAGCTGTTTGGGAAAACCCTCCTTGATGCTGGAGCTGGACGCTCAGTTCTGACCTCCAAATCCCCTGCAATCCCCTTCCAAACACCACTGCTTCCCTACTGCTCCATGCAGTCTGTGCCGGGGCTGCTTCCTCAGCCAGACTGCCCAGCCAGTGCATTTGGGCTTCCAAGGCTCCTCTCCAACAGGGGAATGTGATGATGAAAGCCAAGATATCATCAGTCCTGTGCTTCCCAAAGATAACCATTCCTTTAGCACCATATATACACACACACACACACGCAGGCGTGTATAAATATATCATCTCTCTCCATGCACTCACTTGAGCTGAACTGGGTCTTTTGACTTCAATTCAGCATAAACCAATTACAAAAAGCCCCCACTCAAAAAAAAAATCTCAGGCACTCACAATATATTGCAAACCACGGACTTTTTGAAGCATCCTAATCTCTGACTACATCTGCAGTTTTCTCTCAAGTGTGCTATATACACATAAGACACTAAACAAAGGAACAGTAAAACCACAAAACTGGAAGAAAACCATAAAGGAGCAAATTCTCCTTCAAGCCATCCCACACCTGACAGCTTTACCATCTCCCTGTGCAATCCTCATCAAGAATCATCATGTAGCTTCTCTGCAACCATCATAATTACAATTAAGTTTCCAAGAATTACCTCCAAGCCAGGTGCCATCTACAGTTTTAATGTCACTGGTCATTTCTGAAATGCTGAGAAGCATAAAATTTTTCTGATGTTGAATGTGACAGCAACCCACCATTGTGACAGAGTATGCTAACTGTGAAAATTAAATAAATTAGCTCAATCTTCCAAAGCTGGTATTGTCAAGGATACTGAGCCATTGCAATGTTATTGCCCACATGGGGAAAAAAAGGGAAAGCTCACTTTGGAAAGTAAAATGGAATTCTCTTCTCCTTACTGCTACACAGAAGATTTGAGTCAAATGAATGGAATCTGGCAAAAGAATAAAACAGCAAATATCTTCTCACTGTCAAGATGCCAATTTAAACCAGCTTGATATTTGCTACAACTCCATAAGCTTTATGGTCAATAGTAAGTGAAAGCAGTACTTATCCCTAACATTTTAATTTTCCATGCTTGCCAGTCATTTATATATTTCAAGAAAAAATTTTTTAAAAAAGGCATGGACATCTCCACATTTTCTAAAGGTTGCCTTTTGTAACATTCATATTTTACTTTAAAGAGCAAAACCAAGAGTTGAGACCATGTAAGCACTACTTAAGTGAAGAGAACCAACTGATAGAAGTTTGGACCTGCAGTCTGGCATCCCATTTTAAACCAGTCTTTCCACTTCAAATAGTGGGGCTCCTGTCTTTCTGAACCTAACACTGCCAGGGGTGGAACCACAACTCTCAATGCTAAGGTTGGCATGAGCTAGACTAATAAAAAAAGCAAGCAGAAATAATTTGCTTACTTAACGCATCAAAGCCAATTGAAAAGTTGAATATTTAACTTGCAAGTACAGTGGTGTTTCAGAACTTACTCTACATTGTGAGGAGTTATTTGTGAAAATAAATTCTCACCTGAAAGGTTACGCAGTAGCATTTTCATTTTATATTATAAATCATAAAATAACAAGCATAAACCTGCAGTTTGTTCCAACAGGGTTCCAATCTTCTATTTTGATCAGGCTGAAACAAACACCTCTGTATTTTGCAACGAGCACGCCATCAAATCATAACTACTGTTCCACACTGATTTTACCACGGCAAAATTTACTATTCAATTTTACTGATCCTTTGACCATTTCTACAAAGCTATCTGGTTCTAATATAAGCTCATAATAAAAAAAGCCAGCAGTGAAACCAAACAACTCTCCTACCTTGATAAAAGCCTCAGGTCCCCCCCGCTTCACAGCATAAATTCTCACCCAGCCACTTCCAAGGCAAAAAACGCTGCTACTGTGTAAAACTGCACACCAGGAGTGATCATCAAATAGGACTGACCTCGATTCTGGCACAGCACTCACAGGCTGACCACTCAAGTCCATACGTAGTAAAAATGAAAAAAAACCAGGAATTAATTATCCAGGGTTTACAAAACATGGTGCTAATTATTGGCAGCACACCCACGGGCTGCAGGATGCTCAGTCATGGTCAGCATGTGACGGTGCTGGTGATGAGGATTCTGTGAGCACCGACAGCCCCATGGTTCTGCAGATGAGACAGAAAGGGAGGCCAACAAGACAGGATGAGAAGTCAGATTAGCTTCTAAATATGCCTGTGCTGAGGTTAAAGCTTCAGCACAGCAACAAGCAGCTGTGAAATGCTTCATTTTCAAAAAATTATCATCTACTTGCACGTCTTCCAAACTCTCCATGAGCCATTTAAAGCCTGCGAGGTGCACAGGAGTTGAAACATCGAATGGCCAAGCATCAGCTTTTATTAGCTGCACATTGAAGAGCTGCATCTCTCATGCCCCCTGCATATATAAAGGCAACACAAGATCATCCAATTTTGTTTTGTCATTTTTCTGCATAACTTAGTGAGTTAAACATGTATTTATCTCCTTTTCAAGTATCTCGCTAAAGGCTAAAGCTCGTGTTTATTTGTACAGACAGAAGATACATCTCACAATTGAAAAACACGTTTGAGGCTCAAACAAATGCATTAGAAACAAGGAAAGGGCAATTGGTTGATAAATGGAATATTCTGTATAACTCCTTTAATTGATAAATACATTTTGCTCAGAGGAGGTGAAGGGATACAATGGCAAAAGATGAACTGTACATTGTTTCTTCTATCCTGCAACTCCATTAGACTGTTACCTCATGTATAAGGCAATTCATTCAGGACTCAGTCTGGAGCATTCAGGTTGTCCCAAGACACATAACATTATTAGACAGATCAGTAATAGGTTAAATTTCGTAATAAAGCCCAGAGTAAATTGTGTAACAGATCCGAGACTACAAATTTAACAGCAGCAGCTGCTACCAATTCTAATGTAAAACTTAATTTCATTTGGTAACAAAACTGAAAAATATAGGCAAAGAAAGGCCACTGTCAAATAGTCCAAAGGCAACTATTTTTGCAAGACAAGTGATAGTTTAATTTACTGGCCATGGTGAGTTTTGCAATGAAACAAACTGCAATCTAATTACTTGCTACAAAACAAGAGCCTGATTTGATTTTAGGAGAGGTTCTCTCTAATTCCCTGTTATTGTTTTGTCACTGTAAACTTGGATATTGCTAGAGGGCCAGCAAGTTTAATTTTCAAATCAATCCGTGATTTACACACACATCCTGCCTGGCGTGCATGCGTAATGTGCACATCCCCAGGCAGGAACTGCTGCCCAGACATACAGAACTGGAAACATATTCACCTACCTCATGTCTACACACATGGATCTGGGAGTTAAAAATAATGATTAAAGAAAGCGCTCAACCACCTGCATAAGGAGAACAGGAAAAGAAACTCGAGGGCCCACAGAATACAAAGCACATCAGCAAATAAGGAAATATTATGCTCTATTTCCAGAATATCTCTTAAAACCAGTATGTGTTAGAAATTAGAGTTATTTTACTTAAGTTACAGAAAGTTTAACAAGATTTCTGCTCAGAACCATCTCCTGCAAGTGATGTTAAATTGTTTAGAAACAAAGGGAGTTTATGATTTGTCTGAAATTTATTTGAAAGCCAAAGAAGACCACATCAATTCTGTCCCCAGATTCTCCCACTCGATTGCTCTGGACACATAAGCGATCCCATGCAGTACCAGCTGCATTATTTAAAGCCTTTTCACACAGCTCCCCACACACACACTCTCAGTTTGAGAATCTGCAGCACGATTCCTGTGGAGGGCCTTGAAGGTGTATTCTTGGAGAAAAGTGTCACAGCAGGAGCAGAGTCCTTGGCAGGAGTCTCAGGAGCGCTCGAGGGAAGCCGGGCATCCCCTGTGCTCACCCAGGGCTGTCCTGGGGAAGCTGCAGCTCGGCCAGAGCTCCCACAGTCACGGAGCAGGGCTGGCATTCCCCAGGTGAGCACAACCCTCCTCTGGGAATGGGGCAGGCTCAGCATCCAGCCCCACGGACAGGATCCCACCGGGAGCTCCACGGACGGCACCTGCAGGCGAGAGCTGCCCTGGGAGCCCAGACAGACCCACAGCCCAGGACAACCGAGATTCATGGAAAACGTCACATTCAAGAGCATGAAAAAATGTCTTTTGAGTCAGAGGATGAGAACACTCAGGGGAGTTAAATTAACAACATAGCACAACATTTTACCAAGTAATAGCACTATATTTTTTCTTTTATGGAGCACTGCTCGGGGCAATATTTAATCTCTTGAGTTTAATGAACTTTTAAAACTACTCAATAAATACTCAAAGCCATGACAAGTACAATCATAAGATAAATTTAGTCCTACTCCAGTGGACTATATCACTTTTTGTTATTAAAAAATGTTAATTTTAATATACTAGGGGACTTCATTTCTATAAAATAAGGTGTCACGGTCTCTAAATTCATATCACAATGGTTAGTTTTCATTAAAGATGTTAAGTACGTTGTCATTTTTAATAAAAATACATGGTGAGCCCTTCCTTCTAGGCTAATAATAGAACTTTGGATAAATAGTCCTATCCATAAATGTTCCAGCTCTCAGCAAGGCTTCCTTTAGTCACTATAGAGGTTAAGATTTAGTGAAATTACTTGATGAATTGAATTCATGTAGCTAAAGAATTTGTGATGGACCTCAAAGCGAAGAGCTAGCTAATTATTGCATATTAATGCATTTTATGTGTAATATAACATTACACACATGATAGTAATGTATTATATTGTGCATATAATGCATTAATATGCAATTAATATCCACGCTAGAGTAAACAAAAAGACATTATATCTATATGAACACTAAAATAAAACAGAGCCACCCTCAGAGTAACATCACTCCCAAATAATGCCTGTGAGGTCTGCTATTCCTGTCCACCTACATCCAGAAGAAATGCATTAAAAGAATGTAAAAATTGCAATGTGAAGTACTCAAAAGGTAGGAAGCACTAAAACTGAGGTTATGAATGTAGGTTGTCAGTCATCTCTTAATTTCAAAGCACTTTTATTTAGCTCTGTAAACACTGCCTGCCTGCAGGTGTTCAAGAGCAGCCCCCAATTCTCTGTCTATGCATCCTTGCATCAAGACAGATGATGAATATCAGAATATCAGAGAGAATAAAGCTAAAGCATCAGGAAGGTTTGGTCAGTCGCATGAAAGTATCGAAAACCAGAATTCACTACACTCAGGCCATCACACTGCCACACCCAGACCCCCTGTTCCAGACAGAGCAGCCAAGGACACCGTCCATGCTGCCTTCATCCATAAATATATCACTCCTCAAATGCCTTTAAAATTGACTGCAGCTTTGTATATATGCTGAGTTACCAGACATGAAGTACTAAGTAGCCTTCCCATTTATTTTTCATTACCTCCCTGAAAAATGGAGAAAATCAACTGCTACAATTCTTTCTGAAATACACTTCTGAAAATCTGGGTATTGATTTAACCTCTTTCATGCCACATTTCTTTTAATTCCCAGAAGTGTGCCTTAGTAAAACATCCCTATTAGCTTGAAATAGCAGCCAGGACGTACTGTGAGAGTTATGCAAGGATTCTTCTCATGAGAAGCAGCTCCATAGATGCAATAATGTTCTTCTTGCTTTAGCTTCGCACGTATCAGAAACAATTATATATCACCTTCCCCTAAAGTCAAACTTACTGGGCTGCCCACAAAAAAAACCCCAAGACTTTCCTTGTATAGAATATCTGTCTGAGATCTAACTACAAACATCCACTGCCTTGCCTTCAAAAAGTTCTGTGTGGTGTCTCTCAAGCCATACAGGTGAAATTATACTGAAAGCATCCATGAAAAACATTCCAGGTTACACAGGACTCATTTCACCACTTCCTAATTTTTTTTCTCAATCTGATAAAGAGCTTTCACCATTTTTACAGGACACAGGAGGTTGCTATTCTGGTCCACTACAGGGATGACAGAAGTGCCTGTGCCCAATCAGTCACCATGGAAAAGCTGTTGGTGTTCCCAGCAGCGCTCTGCCAACAACCAGAGGGGCCACACCCCCACACCGGGGCTGTCTTCATCACCTGCCCTTATCAGAGTTAATGTGTTCTCCAGGAGCCAAAGCCAAGCACTTACACTTTGTTTTCCCCTCAAATAAACCTTTTCTGCACCTTCTCCCGTGTTCCACAGCATTGGTTCTTGTCTGTTTGTATGAGCTGCTCCGACAGCAACGCTTCCCTTGGAAAATGCCGTGATACGCTTTGTACCTTGGCCTCTCCCCGCAGCTCTTGGGGGATGTTTACCTTCGTTAGATGATCAGATAACTGAAAATTCCAGAAAACACTCAGGGTTTTTTCTCTGAAAAGAAGAGTAAAGAGCTCTCAAAGGCTGGGACCTCATATACTTACAGAGCTAACAAGAAGTTCTTGGGGGGAGTGGGGGAATTATGAAGAGTCAGGACTTTTTCACCTATCCACAAATCCTGGGTCTCAGAATTAAAGCACGAGACTTACTTTTCTAATGAACTTCTCTAGTCTTTGTTATGGCCAATATTTACATAGGTTCTTTCAGGAACAACAACACGCTGTGTATTTATTAGTCTTCTTTTTAATGAATTATTCTCTGATAAGGAACCCTACAGAATGAATCTGCCTTCAGCTCAGCTGCTCCAAACAGCCATTGTACACGTTATTATCACCACATTCAACCAGATAAGCCTCATCTTATAAGGTTCTGACACCTCTGCCACTCAAAGCACACCGTAATACAACCAAAGAGGTCACAAAAAATGGTTCTGACATATAACTAGTTAATTCACACATTATGTTCTGATGGCTGAAATTGCCTTCCCAGTTTTATGAAGCGATTTTAGGACTCGGAAAAAGAAATTGGGTGGTTCTATTCCCTCTTCTCTGATCCCATTACTCAGTGAGCAGAGCTGTCACTAGGAAAGCTTAAACACTACATATATTCACTGTATTAGCCACACTGTACTGGAAATTTCGTATATAGCTCAAAAATATACTTTCAAACCTGCCAATTATCTTTGATGAACATAATATCACCCAAAGTAATTGTGTACATTCAGTGCAGTTTTCCCAAGGATTTTCTTCTCTTTAGTACATTAGAAGGCCGCTGCTTGTAGCTGATGATGCAGCTTTGTCAAGATGGAGCCAACACCACCAAAAGCAGAGCACAAAAGGCAAGGTGACCTTTCTGCTGTACCTGCAGCAACTAAAGTGAAAGAAATAAGATAGAAAACCAGACCAGGAAAAGACTTAGCAACCATGCAACCAGGGAGAAACTTTACATAGGAAAACTGGACCTGATTTGCCTTCAAACACACTCCCAAACCAAACAAATAAAAACTTTATCATTTTGCATTTCCTGAACTGAGCTACATAAACCCCTTTGCTTGGGGGCTGCAAGGATGATGATGCTGCAGATTCACCACTGGGAAAAATACCCCATCCTCAAGGTTTGCATTCACTCTGTTGCTGTTCCATATGCCAAGTTAATTCAGATTTCATCAGCCAGCCCCAGCCCACACGCTGCCTCACATCTGAGCTACCTTGAAGTGTGAACAAAAAAAAAAAAAATAAAAAAAAAAAAATTAAAAAAAAATCTCTCTTTACCAAGTGAAATCCACTTTTTTCCAATTTCAGATGGAGGCTTCCAGTCTCGCAGGAGTAATGGGACACAACCACTGACATTATAATTCAATAAAGGGAAAAGAAATCATATCTGTCAGTCCATCTTTGGATCACAGGGCCTCTTTCTTGTTCCTCCTAGCTGACCTCTGCAACAAAGCTGTCAGCTTGGAAGAGCTTAATATCTTGAGAAGATAACCCCCTTAAATTTCTTCCCTGGCTCACTGACATTCTGTCAACTAGGAGAAAACCTGGCCCAAATCTGGGATCGCTGGGATTTCTTTCAGCTTGCTGAGCAGCATGCCAATGCTGTGTGCATCTGCCCAGATGTAAACGCCCAAAGAGGCTGATCCAGTGAACTGTCAGGAGTCCAAGAACTTCAGTAATGCCTCTTAGCAGCACACTGCTTAGAAATTAGGAGAAACTTTTGGGCAGAGAAGGTTTAATTCTTTGGCCTTTTAAAGGCGCAAATAATGCTGTACTAGAAAACGCCAATACCAGCCCAGCTGCCTTTGAAACTTTATTGGCATATCCAGAAGAACAGGAATTTCACTGTCCTTCCCCAACTGGAGTGGCTCGCAGTCCTCCTGGACCAAAATGGGCAACTCCACCACGGATATGGATCCAATTTCAACCTGCCAGCGCTGAGCATCACCCACACTTACACACCCTGGGAAGTGAGATGTAAACTAAGGAACCTGCCAATCTCCAAGGTTTTCCTTGTGCTCTTCAGAAGTACCTTCTGTTAAATTACAGAAGTACATTTGTATGTCAGATCACAACCTAGCAACCAGGTGCTGAAAATCTGCCTTTGAAAGAGTAGAGACAGAAGCAGCATTTACTTCTTGCAGAGGGACAGAATATCCTGTCCCACGGGCAGTGCCCACATTCCAGCATTATTTTGCTGTCTAATGATGGGAAACAACTTCTGGGGAAAAACCTTCGTTGTAACACACAAGCACTATATGAAGTTATTAAGGAATTCATTTAGGCTAAAAGCTGCTGCTACTACTAATTTTAACTACTGTGAGAGAAACTCAGATTTTGGTTAATTAACATTTGGGCAGTCAATTTAGCTACAATCCAAGCTGAAGCTTTGCTTTTCATGTTCTGACATTGCTGGCCTTCTTAAAGTCTTTGCCCTCACAATCATTCATAGTCTTAGGACCAGAATCACTATTTAGTTATCCAAAGCCCATTTAACCAAATTTTCCACAAACATTTTTCCAGTAAAACACAGCTTTTAACTCTTTTTTTCCCCCTCCCAGATGAGCAATTTTCAATCACCTTTTACATGGCTGGAATTTCAAACACTAAGTGGGTGATAAAGAACCAGGAATGGAAAAACTCCAGGGAAGAGACTGACAATCAACTCAAAAGACATTATTTATTAAAGCATATCAAGTGAACATATATAATTTGCAAGTTCAGCTGTAACAGCTGACACCTGCCCTTTGCTATGTTAACAGTAAGGTACAAAATCCCTATCAGCCACACTAATACAGGCACTTGGCATGTTTTTTAAAATGCACCTAAATCTAAAATCTGATCAGATTTATTGTAGGACTAGAAGAACTTCAATTTAAACTGCCTGCTGGTGGTGCCATGAAGTATTATTGCCTGTCTTGGCTGTGCACAGACAACAATATGAAGAACTTCGGAGGGGAAGTTAGCAGAGGCTGCTGAACATGCACTTTTTATTACCTTAAAATTTAAGGTGTTTCTGCCAAGGTGCATGGAAATACCATACATTTTGTGGATCTAAGAACACCTGAGTAACATGATGGCCAGCCTCTGGCATGAGGCTTTGCACACAGCTGGGAAGATCATTACATCTCTATCAAGGAATGTGGCATTGCAAATTTCAGCAAAGGAGTGGGATGAAGCAGAGACAACAATGATTAATGTATGAACAGTGTCCACTCAACCATTGAGGCAGTAATAAAGGTATTAATTTGACTGCAACCATTAAAATATGTACAGTAAGATGGATTTTTGAACAGTGCAATGTGGCATAACCTTAATACAGTACATTAAAATCATTCATTACAATGAATAAATAGCTTAATGAGATTTGAAACATCCAGCACTCTCTGTGTAAGCAGGTGATGAAGTGAAGCCTGATATCGGCACCACTGAACATAAATTATGCAAAAGTAATACTTTTAATGTCATCTATTCACTGGCACTGTTGTTTTTGTTAAATATTCAAGTGTACATCTTTCTGGGACAATATCAAATTAGTCTGTCCTGGAGTTTACAACAAATTTCCCTGCAACAGCCTGATTTGCATAAAAGTAAACAAAATAAAAATGTGCACATGTAGTGTGATTTCCTTCCTTTGGTTTATTTTTGTGAGGAAGAGAAATACATCTTACCAGGGCCAGAACATCACTTTGTTTTGTTGGTTTTTTTTGTTGCTGGTGGTGTATTACTCCCTCAAAGTCAGTTGCCACATAAACATGGTATTCCATGTGAAACTGCAGGGGTATAAGATGAACTGCTGGAGCACCTTTTCCCCCCAATTTATTCCAACAACTTATTAACAAATCAAGCCATTTTATTTAAATTGCGTGCCTAACCATGTAATTAGTTAAGTAAAGCTACTTAAAGCACATTTTTCTTCCCATTTTAAACTGTGATGTTGGAGCTATTCTATGCTAAAGCAGAAAGGAAAGCATTTACTTTAACAATGATTTTTTAAAAGGCTGGTACACAGGTTCTGTGCAGCATAGACAAGGCTGTGGGTTTTGTTTAATGATCACTTATTTCTTTACTGTGCACAGACACAGCTCAGAGTTCTGGATTAATTTCAATAAATATAAAATCTTTATTCTAACTGTTCCAAAGCACTTGCTATTTACATTTGGAAGTGCAGGATTACTCATGCATGGCTGCCTGTCAATTAATCCAATATCACCCTGCGGATTTTCCCATTTGTAATTGGAAAATAGAGCTTTCCTGGTTCTCTGCAGAAACAACAGCCATTTAACTACAGGTGGTGCTCGCAGTGGCAGTGCACACATTTCTTCAATGTTTATACAGAAAATAAAACCCCTATTTCCTCCAGAGATCATAAAGCATTTTGGGGGGTTATTTTCCTGTCTCTGGTATTAAAGTGAGGTTTTATCAATGACAGAAGGCAGAACAGCAGCAATGGGTGAAGGAGATGAACAATCTTCCCAGCGTGGCGTGGTTTAACCCTGGCCCCAGCTCAGACTCCCCCGGTGGGATGGGGGAGAGAATCCAAGGAGTAACAGTGAGAAAATTCGCAGGTTGAGATAAAAACCCTTCTCAGTGGTGCCTGAGTCACTGATCCCCTCTGCTGACTCCCCACAAGTTCCAGAAGCAGAGGGGAAGTGACCCAGAGCAGAGTGCTCAGCCAGGTCACCCCACAGGAGAGGGTGGCAGGGGATCTGCTGACAGTCACACAGCCAGGCTGCATGAAATCAAATGGAAAAGCTGATGGATTACTGTGAACACTGGCTCCCAGAACTCCTACATATTCAATGCAAAAGAGAAGGAATAAAGATTAACCGAGTGTATATTCCCTACAGTGTCCCAGAGAACTTGGGGTTTTACCAAGTTCAAAATCCAGCAAGTTTTATCATAGGGCACCTATTCAGCAGCTACAAAGTGGCCTGGAAAACCTTGTCAGTGTGCCTTTCCAGTCACCCATGACTACTCTCCCAAGCCTCTTGGATTCTTTAAGGTATTTATAGCCAATTATTTACATCCCTTCTTAAGTGACTTCCTAGAAAAGATTCACACAAACATCTTAATCACTGGATATCTTCCAGGCACTTTCAGTTTTATGAAATGCCATTACACTAACCAGTCACAGTGCTATAATTGAACCAGCAATCATCCAGATTCGAGGGGTTTGTACTCAAAAGTAAAATACAACAGCTCTGACTCAGGTGGAGAACTGTCCTTGACCAACAGCAGGTGGGGGATTCACTTTCGAGGCACACACAGCAATAGAACATTGCATGCGCCAAAAAACCAAATATCATTTAGTGTACAAATTCATATGAAGGAAAGGGGGAAAAAAAAAATCTCAAAAAATATGACTCAGAACTAGAAATTTCATTCCAGAAAGGTAATTTTGGGGGAGATAAACCCACAGAGTTCAACCCTGCTGCAGGATAAATAGGTGTTTACTTTCATTCAGTGGAAGAGTAATCTCAACTACACCACAACAGCATTAGCATCACCTAATTACTCATCAAATGCAGGAGCAAAGCCTGCTGACCCAGCCAACATCTTCCTTTTTTCTTGCTGCTCACCGTGTCCATATCTCTGCAGCACACGGCCAGACACAAAGGTGGCCCAGAAGCTGGCACAACAGAGGCCATGGGCTCGTGTTTGCAACGCACATCCCAACCTGATTACACGCTTCAGCAGCTATCACTTCTCAAAATTCAATAGGAATTAATTTCTCAACAATGAGGGCAATTAAAAGGTCTGCATACTATAAAGTAAGAATACCTGCTGACACACCAGCTATGCCAATGAAGATGTAAACAAAGCTGGAACGCAGTGTTATTAAAAAGAAGACATCGAACTTCCATGCTCTGATTATGAGCCTGTTAATACAGTTAATGAAACAGTTACTGGTTTAATACAGTATTAACTCCAGCACAGCTTGTGGTACAGTAAGTTACACGGCAAGTTACACATAGCAACTAAATTTTGTCCTCTAATTAAAAGACTTAATGTGAAGTAAAAAAAGAAAGCCTCCATTATATTTGTGGTAAAACATCGTTGTTAAAAGGTTCCAAACAATCAATGCAATCAGCAGTTCTGGAGTTTATTTGAGGCCTTGTTTTTACCACTCAATTGGAATTGCTTCAACCTCCAGCCATGCTTGAAATCCGAGAAAAAACAATAATGGTCATCAAAAAAATATCCTGATGACTCACAGGACCAACTGCACTGTCTGAAGCAGCAATTCTGAGAGCAAGGTCAAGTAAATAGGGGTTGTCCAAAATACTTCAGGATATTCAGGAATGCCATGATGATGCCTGAACAGGAATGGCACAAGAAGCCTTCCCTTTAGCTCACTTTAATCTAAATTAAACAGTTACCTTTTTAGACCTCAGCAGACAAAATTAGGGAGCAAAAAAAGGAACAGTTTTGTTGGAAGCAGGCTAGGGCACAGCTCCTGGTGACCATCAGAACGAGCTTCTTTTTGGTGACATATTCCTTGTGCCCTAACCACATGTACAAGTGAAATTCCTACTCCAAATCAGCAGTGCCTGGCTATTGTAACTCCTCTGGCAGGTATAAAAAATACAGGTACCTGTATTTAAATACAGAGCCATCTCCACAAAGGTGATGTATTTTCCCTTTCTTGAAAAACCTCCCCAAACTCCTGAGTGCTCATGCTGAACATCTTTTGGTTTTGACACATTTCCTCAGTAGCTGCCTGAAGAAAGCTCCCACCATAAGATGACAAAAAAATAAAGGCAGGATGACAAAGCACCTTTCCTTACCCCAACAGCTGGCTTTACCTAATTCTCAGTTATTGAACAAGCTCGCGCAGGTGTGGAGTGTTTGTGGGGAACTTGGTGGCGCGCAGATAAATGAGAACAGCAGCTTCCTGCAGCTCACAATCAGGCAGAGGAGCGTCTGCGCCGGCTGCCACCGCGACCGTCACAACAGAAACCACGGGGTGTCATCAGAATTCAGGTGGAGTTCGCATTTCCCTTCCATAATCGCTTTATTAAGTGCTTTTCAAGATATCTAAGCTGCTGCTCTAGCAGCCCACGGTCTGGATTGTCTCTGGCCACCCATTCAAGCTTTAAATCAGAAGAAATTGTACGTCAGATGCAAGTTATGATTTGGGAGGAAATAACTATATTTAGTCTTTTTCTTCGAGAATTGAATAAGCACATTGAGTTGGTTTTGCTGAGCTCAGGCAGGTTCCTGGCACAGTCTGCCACATCTGACCCACAGTCTTGATGCCACCACAGCTCAACTCTTTATTTTTTAGTGGAGTTAACCCACAAGTTGGTAATGGTATTGCAGCAGAGGAAGGAAACTCTGGTGGTCACAAGTGAGAAATTTTCAGAGCCAAAGATCACCCTGGGAAGCTTCAGGAAATAGGAGGCTTAAAATTCACACATGTTTTTGCAAGTAGTTCTTCAAGCTATGTAAGAAATCAGGCCTCTGACATTTAACCTTCTTGTTGCAAAAGGTCATAAAACAGAGTTAAACTGCAGTCTAGGCTGGAAAAAACACCAGCTCCCCAACACAAAAAACCCCAAATTTCAGTGTCTAATCTAGAAAACATAACACAATGGTCCACAGAACTGTTTGGGATGCAACTTCATTTTCACGTACGAAAGTGAAAGGGCCTCCCTGAAACTGGGCTAAACAGGCAAACACAGATTTCACTTGCTAAAAACAGGTGCAATTAAAGAGGCATTCTTTCTCCAAGTCTAAGTTTTTCGCCAACTCTAAGTTTACACTGTCTTTAATCTGGGTAAGTTCAAAACTGAAGCAGATTTTTCCACACTGAGTACCAACATGGGCTTCAAGACATTCAACCAGGCGAAGTTCTGCATCAGGGACAGATGCTCTCCTGCCACACCACCTGGCTCAGGCTTGGTGGCCACCCAAGCCTCAGGCTCTGCTAAATCCTGCCCCCGTTCCTGTCACAAAGTCACTCCTGAGGGGTAGGAGCCTTTACTCACCAGGTCTCACTCTTGCAAACACACACATTTAAGCAAAAATTAGGTTTGCAAGTCCTTATGCTTAGATTTGTGGCTTTTTTCAGTCTGAGTAAAGCAGCATCTCCAAGATCTCAGGCAACCCTGAAGACCTCAGTTAACAGGACTGGCTTCTAATAATATGCAAGAAAACAGTAAAATTTTAAGAAATAAGCCTGATAGGAATAGCAGAGTCCTCTGAATAATGAAGTGATGTCAGCTGATAGCAATCATTAGTCTATTCCAGGAAAATTCCTTAACAATTTAAATGCCATGAATACTTCTCTGCCCACAAAGGACATTCCACACTTGCTTTTTATGTTCATTTCATTCATCAGCTTTTCATTTTTTTTCTTACTGATACAGAGACAACTAATTAAGTGCTAATATCACAGTGAAGGACTGGGCAAGACCAAAAGTCTACCTCAATATTCCCTCAGAGAAAAAGACCTCTTCAGGTGATCAAATTGTGTGAAAATTTAAAAGAGAACTTCATATAAATTAAGAAGCGTGTTGCCATTACAGATCAGAGAGCAGCCCTGGGAGTAGATTGAGCTGCTGGTAAAATCACAGCATTGCTGTGACAAGACAATACACTGAACTCAATCATTTCCATATTCTGCACTGCAGAACCTACACATGAAATGCCAATATATTATTTTAACATGAGTTAAAACAACATTTCCTCTGGTCAAGGAAGGGGTTTTTTAAATAAGATCTTGCCTGCTGCCTCAATTCTCCATTGTCAAGGTATAAGACTGTTAAAGATTTCTCCCTTTGGTAGAAGTATTTTCCTCTTATGTCCACCTATAACCCTTGCAGGTAACTTTATTATTTTGACACTTCTACTTTTTGTCAGCAAAATCTGTAACAGGGTAGTGAAGCTGCCCAGCTGGGTGAAAGGTTCCTGGGAAGTCAGGGAAAGAGACAAGGGGCACTCAAGCTTTGTCTCCTCAGAACAGGCTGAAAAGCTCTTGATGCACCACTGCCTACTCAGAACTGCCAGGATACAAAGAAAATAAAACTTTATTTATTTTACAGAGTATTTCTAGATTAGGCATTGAATATGAGCTTTAAAATAATTTCCTTTTATCTTCAGTATTTACTGACCCCATCTGTGTGTGAATTAACTGAAGTTCCCTCCCCAAGACCCACCTTGACCTAAGATACACTTATAGCCTGGGCAGGAGAAGAGTTGAATCCATTTGGATTTTATTTTTAATTAAACTTCCCTTATTTCCATCATTCTTCTCACTGGGGTATAGACAAATCCATTTTTCTCTCCTTGTTGCTTTCTAAGTCTGAATTAGCTGTTTCATTAAAAAATAATCATGCAAACTGGTGTGGTTCTGGGGGCAGGGGTGAGACAGCAGCAGGTTCTTTACCTGGCTTTTCTAATGCCAAAAAACCAACACAAAACCAACCTGAAACAGAGCTGTGCCCCCTCCCTTTGCAGGCACAAACACAAACTGCCCCCACAGCCCAGCCATACTTACCTGGACACTCTGCACAAACTCAATTAAATGCTCCAGTGCTTTTCAATATTTCCCCACTTGTCAATATAAGGAGATGTGTGCACACAAAAAACCTCTGCCTTTTAAGCAGCCTTTTTATCTATTCTCATTACTTCAGTGGCAGTGCTGTGTTTTGTGACCTAACAGCACAGTGCTACAGTACATGGCAGTGATGAGCCACACTCTGCATTTCCATGTCTCGAGGTATTAAGGTTGGGTTTAGATTGGAATCTTACAGGTTTCCCCCCATCCTTAACAGGGAAAGCCCCTTTTGGGGACTTTTCATCTTTGAGATTTTTCTAAGAGGCTCATAACCTATCAAAATTACAAAATCTCAAATCCAAAATTTAGTTTAGACTATGCGACATGCCAGCATTTTTCCATCCTTAACAGAACTAGTTCACAAATACCAAGTGAGATCTGACTTGAGGTCTCTGCCATTTCCCCCTCTGCCTTGTGTTTGTTATAAGACAGATCTCTTCTGACAGGACTTCTTTGGTTTTGCTTTTCTTTTTCTTTTTTTTCCTGAATTATTAAGTAAAATTTCTGCTACGGGCCCCGTTGTACAATTCATTCAAACAAAACTATTTGCACAATGCTCAAAAGCTCTTTTTTCAGAACTGGGAAACATAAACCAAAAAGGAACTGGGTCTATACGATGAGATTATTAAGGAAACATTTGTCTTTAAACCACCTGAATCCCCAGTTTGCTGCTGTACTGTAACACAAGGCTCATTGCTTTCCCTCTGCCTGCCACGCAATAGGTTGTGTGAGTACCACGGGGACTCAAGTAAATTCTTTGTTATGTCTGCACAAAGTAGTAAATGAAGCATGCAGCTCAAACCTCTCCTGCAGCGGCCAGATCCTCAGTGCTTTTCTTTTTGGAGTGGGAGATTTAACGCTATTTTCTTTTCCATATGCTTCATCTTTCAGCTTTAGCATAAAAAGGAAAGGGAAAATCTAAAGGCTTCGTTTCGCACTAACTGCTCCCTTCAGATTCTGAGACATGTCTTGATGAAAGCTCAGTTGTGATGGTGCAAAATCAAAAGAGGAGGAAATTTCACCTCATGAGATGATACTTAAAAGAGGGGGAAAAAAGACCTTGGAAAAAAAGTTTCTTTATTGAGTAATTAGCCATAATCTTAGATAAGACAACAGATCAAACAAGTTCTCTTAAAAGAGTTGCTGTGGGAAAGAGAGAGAGGCTTTTGGCAAGGGTTTACAAATAATGCTAAAACAATTAAAAAGCAGAAACACTGGCAAACTCTTCCACCAAAATTCAAACTAACCATGCAGTTGGTATCTGCTCCATTTCAAAATGTAAAATGGGTCTGGGAAAACTCCAGAGGAAAATAAGCTCTTCCCCTCCCTTCCCAAACACCAAGCCTAAGAAGGTCTCTGCTTTTCCAGGATTCCAGCACTTACTGAGGACCTGCATGTCCAAGCTGGATCCAAGCAGCTGGAGCAGGGGACACAGCCTGGGGGGCCCAGAACTGGTCCCCACAAGCTGCTCCTCAGCTTTAACTTCACAGCACATTTCTTTGCCTTCTCTCTCTGCTAACTTTTGCCACCAGCTTAAACAAGCAAGATTCCAAATCCCAAATCATTAAGAATTCTACATTTTCCCCATCATTGCAGGACCACTAATTTGGAAGGAACCAAATTACTAGTTTGTGTACCTGTGCTCTCCACTGCCCTAAGAGAGCCCATCTTTTGAGTGTAATTTCCATAAATGCCATCTATGAACTACCAGGATGCTCCCATGGGCACCTATCCACTCCAAACAAACTCTGGAAAAGCAGCAGGATGAGCTGTGTATAAACCTGTTGGCCTGAATAAAACATTGAGGGGAAAACAAAAAGGAGAAAAGAAAAAAAATAAAAAATAAAAAAAATCACACCCTAAACTTGACATCCTCTTTTTATCCACATCCCTCCTTGGATGCATCCCTACTACATCTGAGTAACTCCCCAGTCCCAGAATAGTCACGCTCGATTCATGAGCTAACACTTACCGACTTGCCAGATGCTTTACCTCAGATGACAAATTTTGTTTTATATATGCAATGAAGACTTAAATCAAAACCCAACTATAAATATTTTGATGAGACATTTTTTTGTCACATTGTGAAAACCTAATTAAAGGGCTCGTTACATGTGAGAGTGAGTGCTGTCTAAATAAAGCTGCTGCTTGCCCTGGGCTTGTTATAAACCCAAGCTAGAGCATCCACTCCTATTCCAAACCCACTCAGGGCTCACTGTCCTCTCCAAAGGCTGGGCTGGAGTGTCCCTGATGGGTCTGTAATGGTTTTCCTTGACAAGGAGTTTGCTCAGACCATGGGATTAGGGGCAGCACATTCTCCAGTCCGTGGTGAAACAAACCCAGGCTCCACATGCAGTGGAAGGGCTGGGGATACAGTGAGGAATTGAGCAAAATCACCTTTCCCACAAAAAAATTATCTGGACTTTGGAGCCAGAAAAATGGCAGATTGTTCTAACTCTCTGCAGTCATTTTGTGCTGCAATTTTTTCAAACAGCTAAAAACATTTCAGACAAAAGAAATAAACACATGCACTCACTTGGATGGCAGTGGTTTTCTCCCTAAAATAAATATTTCTAAAAAGGCACTTTGCCAGCCATGAAAACAAAACATTACAGCTGTAATTTGTTTCTTGCCTTTCTTTTAATAATAGATTTTTAAATCCTAACTTCAAAAAGACTATAAGCAAAACTATTACGTTTAAGGGCACGCCTGACCACCTTCCTAAGCATTCTGCCCCTTTCACGCAGGGCACTATTAAATTTGCAGAGGTCATTTGGAGTTTATGGCCAGGAGTCACAGCCTGACCTTCTGGGCATCTGTTCAGAGTCACTCACCAGCCGTGACATCCCCGAGTGCCCTTCTCTTGTACAAAAGCACAGTGATAAGTAAGCAAGCAGTGACCCAGGCCAGGGATCAATCCATGGTGTCAAGTATCAAACCAGAAAAGATGAATTTTGGAACATTTATTCCTTCAGATAGATAGATCTTGATACACATTTTCTATTTTGTAGATCTATTACATAACTATTTTCAGCTGTTACTGTAATGCTTCTATACCTCTGGAAGATTTTCATCAATACTGTTTAGACCAAATTAATTACCGTAATGTTAGAAACAGGAAATACAATGCAAGTTATGAAACAAGAACTCCTCCATCTGTATGATTAAATGGAATTATGAATCCTAGGTCTGCTGCCTTAATCTAACTCCTAGAGCACTGAAAAATGATGAGCCAGGCCGTGGAGCAATGAGACCAAAGCAGCTTTTAGGTCATTCATTAACAACACAGCACATCGTGGTGGATGCAAGACAGGATTGTGCCAGTGACTGGATGTATAAATTCAAAAAACAGAGATACACATCCACACAGAATTTGTAATTAAACAGGTTTTGCACTACAGGAATATATTTTCACATTTTTGCAAGGTTTAATCTCACAAGTTTTACTTAAAGAGGTGATGTGAGTCAAGACCCAGGAGTGATCACTTAACATGTCTTGTGGCTTTTAATTGACTATACCCAACCTGAAGTTTAGATTTTTTTAAGCTAAAAGGATTCAAAGGAAAAAGGATTTGGCCAGTTGGAGGCGCAGATAGTTTTTGGTGCATCAGAGCATCTTGTACATACATCAACAGGCACAGAGCAAGGTTCTGAGTTCCACACCTGGGAACATCAGGGCTTGTTTTGGGCTTTGGTTTTGTGCTCTTAGCACCCAAGCTGTGCACTTCTTCCAAGTGAGGCACTAATAACATTATTGCTCTTTAATGGCATTTTTTTTTATTATATAATTATGCCAGAAGCCCCACAGCCATGGAAAATATATGTTCACTGGCATTTAATTGCTTTATCATCACAACTATAATCACAAATGAGGACCTTCCAGAACTGAGAGCCAAGAGAGGCTTTTACTCACTTGATTCTACCTGTCACCATAATAAACACTTCCTGGAAACCTCCCCTGTGCTGTATTTTAAAGTGTTGCATATCCAAGAGTCTTATTCACGTATTTTGAGTGGGTGGTTGTTTTTTGTACAAAACTGTTTCCATTTCTCAGGATGAAATGCGCCGTGCAGGGGGATGAACAAATGCAAACGTGGGTTCCCCCCACAGCTGCTCATGGCACAAGCCCCCAGGGAAGCTGGGACACTCCAGGTGCCAGAGGAACGGTGCTACCTGTGCTACAGGCACTTGTGCACCTTCCCAGCACAGATGAGCTTCCCCCCGGAACACTGCTCCCATCCCACATCCCATCCCAGGAGAAAAGACTGGACAAGTCAGTGAAAGGGTCAGGGGATATTCCTATCTCAGTAGAAATACTGCATGCAGAAAAAACCACAAAATCTCCATAGTTAAAACAAAGCCCCTAAAAAAAAAAATAACAACCCCCAAACCCCTTCACAATAATGCCCTGAAAAAGACACCATTACTTTTAAATTGTGTATGGCTTGCTTAAAAAGTAGCAAACCTGTTTCAGTTCAAACCCCATGATGTTAAAGAGCTCAGTTCTTGGGGTTAGATCCTATTTTATGAAGCTGTATCAACTTTTCCTAGATGAGAAAACTGGGAGAACTCTTTTCAAGGCTATTTGAAGGTAAAAATTATTTTGCATGAAAGCAACAGTTAATTAGCACTCAGCAAGGTTCCCTCTACTCTATGCTGTGAAGTAAAAGCAGGTCACTTCTGCAGCCCCTCACACCTGTTACAGGTCACAGATCCTTACCTGAACACAGTATCTTATTTGCTGTTTCAGCACCTCAAGGTCAAAGCCTATTTTCCTTCCAAATATAATAGCAGTTAAATATATTTTTTAGCATAACTGTATCAAGGGATGGAATCTGAGATGCTTCTGTTTGAGAGCCGAAAAAATGCAATCACTGCTTACATTTTTAAAAACTGAGCATTTGTGCTGTAAGTTATGCTCCAGACCCCAAGACAAGTTTGTTCCTCTTCATATCCTTTTTCCTAGAAGAACACATTTAACAGGAGGGGCCACCCACATTCTCCCTTCTTTAAGCCCTTGCTTAAAGAGGATGAATCCTTCCCTGTCTTTCATGACTGAGACAGGGGGCAATTCTCCATTTGATTAGTTAGGACAGCTGGCTGGCAGATTTAAATTATTTGTATATCAGTATTGATGCTGCTACACATTTAGTGCAAATGCAATTATCATTAGGGCACTCAGGGCTATCAACTGAGAGTACTTTGAGGAATGTCAGTGCCTAAGCAGAAATAAATGCATGCACATGCACACAGGTGGACTCGGAATAAATTCTTGGGCTCTCTTCCCCTCCTCTGCCCATCAAATTTCTCCTCTAGGATCTCTGCTCTCATTTTCTCACACTTACAGTAAAAGCTACTTGAGAAAAGCCATCCAATCCATGTAAGACAAACTTAAAATGTCACCCTCCACCCTCCCTGGAGCTGTGATAGTTCTCATGAAGTTAAAAGGGTGATCTGCTGGAATGCCAGGCAGGGCTCCAGTCCCATTCCCACCAACATCCAAGCACCTTGGCTTCACATCTGGGAAGGGACTCATTCTGGGTCATCACCCCACTCTCAAGGCTTAGCTGCACTGAACAGGACTTGCAAGGATAAAAAAGGCTGGAAGGGAGAATTGGAACGCTTTGGATGCTGACCCTCAGGGAAGATGTGGCAAAAGGGCTGCTCCAGTCACAGCCCCAGCTCAGGCAACAGCAAAGTGAAGATCCATGGCCAGGACATCAAACCATGATAGGAAGAGGGAGAGGGGGAAGAAAAAAAAAAATCAAATGTAGGACACTGGCCTACCAGACATTTCTGATGTGATTTTGTGCAAGTCTCAATTAAGACTCATCTCAATCTGAGCTTGAAGAGAACAAACAGCATTCAAGGGCATTTCTCCCTGTCCCTGCTGACCAAGGGGAGCTCACCAAATTAACACTGGCTCCGTGTCTAACTTCTCATGGCAGTGATGGAGGAAATCAATCCCTCAAGCCTGGAAAATGGGGCAAGAGCAGTTCCTGCTCCCCATGGAGCTGGGAGGCCAAGAAATCCGAGATGGATGGGCTGCAGGGCCTGAGATGGATCACTAAAGGAGGTCAGTGGGCCAGCTCTCCCTGGAGCACAGAGGTAAGCCAAGCTCTTTCCTAAAAATGAGACTCCTTCCAAAGGAACAGACCAGCAAAGGCTGAAACTAGATCCCACAAGCTGGATTCCCACTACTTGAACAACCTGGTTGGAAAAAAAAAAAAAAAAAACAACAACACCAACAAAACAGAGTAACTAAACCAAAACAAAGACTCGAAGCTTGCTCACTCTGTTCTAACATTTTACTCAGGGAAATGACAGCAAGCTGCAAATATAAGATGATTTCCAGCTACAAAAATAAAAAAAAAAAATCACCCTGAAAAGCAAGAATTTAATAAAGCCACTGGAGCTTTTTTCATTGCAGCATTAGTTAAGATTTTTGAATACATAAATGAGAATTATTTGACTGACGGCCCCTTTATCAGTGGTATAATCAGCTTCTTACTGTCGCAGTAAGTCATTTATTTCAACAGTAGAAACATCTATTTTGGCTGTAGAAATATAACCCTATTTATTTCCAATACACAAAAGTAACCCTTGGTAGTATAAACTAATTTAAAGAGAATGGAGATTTCTTATCTGCAGAAAGCAGCAACACCACCAGCAAAGGACAACGGTCTGCATTTTTATTAATGCAAACATTAACCTTCCATTGCCACACTTGGATTTCTAGCCTCAGAACAATATCATTATCTACAATGGAACTAAATTTACGGTAACCTAATTTTATCATACATTATTTAAGTATCAGGACATTTATCTATTAATCTCTCCTTTTACCTCCTTAGTGGTAATATTCCTCGCCTGCTTACAACTTTCAAGGGCAAGTCTGCTTCATCACCAGCTGTCATCATTAAAAAATCATTTCTTGTATTTATAAAGCAAATGTAAAGTAGTAAGCCATGTCACAAAAGCTAGACAGGGAACATACTTTTGCATACAGTCATGTGCTGATTCCTACTTGACTGAACAAGATCATATTTTTAGGTTCTACAATTAATAGCTAACAGCTTTAAAAGTCTCACTAAATATTCATTATGGGAGGAAAAAAACTGAAAAGGTCTAATCCTTTCTAAATGGTTCTGACAACTGCCGTTAAAGCATCCTTGTGCAGCCTGTCACAGATATTTATATTCAGGCAGCGCTGAGATGGATTGTAGGAGTCCACATCCTGTGTTGTTCTTCCTCTGTTAAGTGTGAGTAGAAAGTGTCAAATGTTATAAGAAACACCTTAAACACTTAACTCCTGTCCAAAAACCACTTCCCTCTGTATTTCCACTGAGTGACAGGGGTGCACCCTCTGCAATGGTTTGAGTTGACTTCTAAAGATCACCTCATTCCCACCCCTGCCATGGGCAGGGACACCTTCCACTCGACCAGGTTGCTCCAAGCTCTGTCCAGCCTGGCCTTGGACACTCCCAGGGATGGGGAGCCACCACCTCCGGGTAACCTGTGCCAGGGCCTCACCACTCACAGAAAAGAATTTCTTCCTTACATCTCAAGTGCACAGGTGCCAACCTTTCAGGCTGTCTCATGTAACAGCTTTTTAATGCTGCCCACAGGGCCATCAAGAGGAGTGGAAAGACAACAAAGGAACACAGAGCCACCACTTCATTTACTGCTGCTTGACCAGGAGGGACCCTTCCCTCAGCTCAGGCAGAGCTGACTCCACCAGGAGCCTGAAGCTGGCACGAATGATTCTCCTAAAGGTCTAAAAAGATGCCGCAACTGTCAGTCCTGTCCCTTAACAATGAAGCCCATGTTTGCATTTTCATAACAATTACTTTTTCCCTGTTGCTTAATTTAGGTTTCAAAAGCCAAGGGTTTAAAAGTTCATTTTACAATTGACTGAGACGCTGTTTGGAACCAATAATAAGCGTTCCTTAACCTTGAAATTGGCCACTTTCAAGTCTAATGAAAAAGCATTATATATAAGCAACACATGATCTTTTTGGTGTATGTATTTTTCAAGGATTACATTTTAATTTTATTCCTTTTCTCATGAAATCACTTGGAAGTTATACTACAAAACTCAAGCAGTGGGTACAGCTCCCACAAATGCAGGAAGCCCAGGGTCCTGGTACAAGCAGCATGGATAGCTCTTAAAATCAGTGTGTTTTCAGAAAGCTAAACTGCAATTTTTCAGACTGAAATGCACGACTGGCAGTAATCCATAATCCTGACACAGTGTCATGGGTGCCAAAGGGCCTCCAGTGAGTGCTGCCTTTGCATTTTAAAAAATGTTTTATGAGCTCAAGACCCCAGAATTAAGTATCTTTACTTTGCAAGCAACCCGCCATCTCCTAATACTATAGCAAAACCAAGCCAAAGAAAAACAACCAGTCAAGCACAGAACAAAGGATCTCTAACCCATAAGTAAAGTCTCTTTATCCCCAAATCCTCCACTTTGAGTGCTTGAGTGTTAAAAGCTAAGAGCTTTCAGCTTCAAGCCCATTACCATTTGCTCTTTTTTATCTGCACCAAATTGCTTTTGTTGCAAATCAACACTGGAAAAAGAGTAAGACAAACAGATGAGCCTACCACATGTGCAGCTGATTCCTCACAAATGACCAGGTTTCCCATTAAGGAGACTGCAGAATTAAGCAATAAGGACATATTTACATGGCCAGCAAAAGACGGGACTGTTCTATAGTGAATTAGGGCCCCAATCAATTTCCTAATTGCCAGACCGCTGTGTTTACCAACCTGACTCCAGAATTACTTAATTCCCCGCTCCAAATAAAAACATTTAACAGCCTATTGGTTATTTAAATAAGCTGATGCAGCTCCATTTAGCGTAAGGGCATGATTTTTTGTTTACTTTCAAAGAATATGGAAGCATGGAGCTCCTTACACACAGCTTTGTCACTGCCCTTCAGTCAGTAAAGCAAAGAGTAAAGCAAAAGGGCAAGGCTGGAACAGCCTAATCAGGCTTCTTCTTCTCCAAATGCTGTTATAAAAATCAAACATTAGTTTTTAAAAAGTTTCTGCTGTGATCCTGAATGGAGAAACACAGAGCTGGTCTCAGACAGTATTTCATTAACATTTCACAAGAACTGTGCTCTGGAACAATTTCTCCAGGTGAAATATGTAGATGATTTTTTAAACAAGGTTATAGATACAAAAATAAAAAAAATAGTAGCACCATATAACGTAGTCTTCCAGATGGAAAATTTCCAGAGCGGTTTACAGACACCTTATGCATCTTTTTTCAAGCTTTGCAACCTTAGTATTTCTTTAAAGGAGATTAAAATCTCATCACAGGAGCTAGGCAAGTGAGTGAGACTGAACTAGATCGATACTGCTCCCAACACCACCTGAAGTGCCTCTCCCGAAGGGAAAGCAATGCCACAGCTTGTACCAGCCCTGCCGTGCCTGCAGCAGGTGCAGGACACCCCTAAATCCACACAGCACCAGGAACACCCTCAGGAGTGAGTGCTCCCAAAGCCCTTGGGCACCTCAGCATGCTGAGAGGCTCCGGGGAGATGAGGAGGAATTCGGATGAGCTTACAGACGGGGACATTGGTGCCCTGGCAGCTGTAAGCAGCAAGGACATCTCTGCAAACACAGCCAAGGGGCAGTGTGACACACCCTGGTGTGACACGCTGGAAACCTGGCGACAGCTCTGCACCACTGAGCTCGTGGCCTCGCCCCAGCTGAAGCATCACCTGACCCTCCTTCTCCCAAGCCAGATTTTACTCTCCAAAATGAGAGTGAAAATGCCCAGTTCTTGCAGCCACACAAAACTTCTGGAGCTTTTCACAACAGCACAGATATTCATCAACATGATCCCAGTCATTTTTAGACACTGTGCATACAAAAGATGCACATAAACCACGGCTGCAATCCACATTCCCACTGTCTGCTTTAACCACGAATCTCAACCTTGCAGACGACATTAAAGCAACACAAAGGGTGGGAGAGCAGACCCTGCCTGGTTTATCCAGCCAGGAAGCAACAATCCCAAACCTGCGGAACAGCTTTAGTTCCGCCACCACCTGCATTGCTGAGCAGCAGTGCCATGAGATGACCTCAAGGTGCCACACAACTTCAGTCATTCTGTGGTCCCAGATATCAGCAGGATTGCAGACCCTTGTAAAGGGAGTGCAGCTGCTCAGGGCTCCTGTGGGACAGTTATTTCCCCACCTCTACTTTAGTTTTCCAGACCTTCCAAACGAACACACAGCATGTGAAAAACTGGAGTACTAAAAAAGCTGTAACTCACAACTCCATTCTTGTACGTGTTCTCTCACAACTCCAGGTATCAAAACCTCAAAGAAACCTTGCTTGGTGATTCTGTAGCTCACCAGGTAACACCAGAAAGAACTGAGTTTTACTGTGAAGTGATTGTATCAATTAGCTATCAATATTTAAAGCTGAAAGCCTAACAAAGAAATGGACTCATTCCAGCTTTGGCTCCTTTTTTTATGCCTTCCCTCTGCTGGTATCCATGAGATCTCACAGCTGGATTAGAGCTCCTTTGGTCCAGAGATAACACATCTTCCTGGGGGTTTGTTCTGTGCTCAGCAATAACACCCTACGGTGCTATTTCAGCACAATACTGTATGAATTATTGTTACCTAATCTCAGCATACTAAACCTGGAGCAAACTGATTAAAATTCCGTGTGTGTTGCTGCCATTAAACCATCATTACCACCCATCCCTCCTGCTGAGGTTAAGTGTCTGTCCTGCTCTACCTCAGGATCCCTCTAACATCCCATAATGATTCAGAC
The DNA here is from genome assembly GCA_013397775.1 of Eulacestoma nigropectus. NCBI lineage: Eukaryota > Metazoa > Chordata > Aves > Passeriformes > Eulacestoma > Eulacestoma nigropectus. The sequence continues at coordinate 112,224 of VZTE01002665.1, read as the reverse complement.
TGGGACATCACACAGCATGTTAATTCAGAAAAGGGGAAAACATTTAAAAGCAAGAATAAGGAAGAATTAACAAAAATTAAAGACTAAAAGTAAAATGAGTGAAAAGTACTGGTCCCAGAGTAGAATTTAGGAGTAGTCCAGCAGCTGGCACGTGAAGTTCCTGCCCATAATGATTTTTAATGTCCTAGATACAATAAAACTAGAGAAATGAGAGGCAGGCAAGAATAATCAGGCCAAATGATCCTTTCCCCACCAAAACAGGATGGATTTAAACTGCTTTTAAAAAAAGTATCCCAACATACAATAGCAATACCTTTTACCCTGACGTCTAAGTACAGTTTAGTGAAAATTTAACTTCTCGGTATTATAATTTACCAACAAAGACACACGATGGAGAACATCAACAGTTCTCTCTGTTTGGTGCTACATAATCAGAAGAACTTCAAATACAAAGAAAGCTCAATTTTGATTTTAAGTAACTGATAATTTTATCAGTGAGAAAACGGCGGAATCACACACAGCAAAACTGCATTTGAAATTAAATTTACACACCAACTGTCAAACTTACTGTTCTTAAACTGAAATGGCTACTTGGAAATGTCCTGTCCTCCACCATAGCCATTCCTGAAGCACATGCTTAGTCACTTACTTGTCTTTAAGGAAATGCCAGTTCTACTCAGATAATGTAAACGCCTGGAATTGAGGCTTTCTAACAAACTCCCACAAGTGACAACAAGTTGTGGATGCTTCCCTTTCACAATGCCTGTTCATCACTCATCTTCAATGTTTGATAACCTTCTCTCAACGCTTTCATCAAACCTGTGGGTTTGACCCCAAACCAGTTCACACATTGAAATTAACATGCAAATTATACACTTAGATCACCTCAGATTTGCCTTTGAGGGGTGGAAATTGTCTGACAAGCTTTATGATGACATTTTAAGAATGATGCAGCTATTTGCAACAGGGCATTTGAGATGAGAGAAGGCAGCATTCAGCTACACAGTCACTCTGTCTGTGTTGATGTCTGGCTAAAACCTCATCCTGGATAAAAAAAGCAAAAATTTTAATATCCAACTTCTAATCATTATCACCTGCTAGAACAAAAAGTTTCAGGTGAAAATTATATTGTTAAGTCCAACAGCTGGCTTTGAAGATTTCAGTAGCACCTCTAGCTGCAGAGATAATGGAACACCCTCCTGGAAGAGTCAGAAAAAAGTTTTAACAATAGAAGCTCCAACACATTTTTTTCCAAGTGCCTCTTGGACAGTTCCCTCAGAGATCCAAAGAAGTGATACAATCTGCCAGGAAAATTAGCATCCTGAAAGAGCTGACAGACACAAATGTACCGTGCAGGCATCTCTAGCAGGTATCTGAATTTATGATAATCCCTCTCCGAAGCACTTCTGGAGTCAGCAGCATGCAGCCTGACATCAGGGCTTTCAAGTCAACAGGGAGCAGGATGCCTGGCTGAAAATAGTAATTTTTGTTTCATTGCACCGTGTCACCACCCCAGGAGCTTGATATTCTGTGATTAGTGCCGAGGGAAATGCTCCCTCCACGGAAGCAGCACCGTTCACATCCCTGGGAATGGGCAGAGATGCAGCTCAGGGCACTGCACGGGCCCCAGGTCATGATTAAAACATCATCATTCAGATCACTGCACGTGCCAGAAGTGATCTGGATATTTTACCTTCCTAGTAACACACTAAAATAGGACTGGGGTAGGATTTTAGGAATGATCTCACTTCTTTTAAAGCACAGATCATGCTTCTTAATTTCAGGGAATTTGCTTGGGCTAAAGCCCATAGGAAAGTCAGACTGCAGCCTCTCAATCACTGAAACACAGCAGCAACAACAGGGCACAACCACCAGGTCAAGAGACAGGCAGGAACATTTCTCAAGAGATTTTTACTCTAGAAAAAAAAAAAAGAATACAGTTGCTCTATCTGCACTCAAGTTGTCCCTTTTTTTTTTTTAAGGTTATCTAATTAAATCAATACAAATACCTACAAAGCTAGGCCTATTTCAGTTAAAATGCAAGTATATTTCTTTTAACTTAACTTGAAAAAAACAACCATTAAATGGATTAGAAATATTTCTTCCTCCAGTTAAATTAAACTTCAGGTAAACTGCTGGAATAGTTAATCTTAAATGTCAAGAAAGCAATAGGAAATGCATCATTTATATACAAAACCAAATTTTGCAGAGTCCCGAATTCAGAGCTTCTGTCGAACATTTGGCTTAGCACACAGTGAGATTTCACGGTTGCAAAAATTTTTAAATTCAAAATTTTCAAAGAATTTATTGTTTTGCATAATTAAAAGAAGTATTACTCATAGCCCCCTAGGGTAGACATGGTGATCCACAGACAATCAGACTTTTAGGAGATTATGGGTTCCAGCTGTTTGCCTTGCCTGGTAATCTCCCTAAGGTGCCGTTTCCTCATGATACCAGTAATCACTTTTCATGGGTTTACATAAAAGGTGCTGTATATCATCAAATCAAAAGGTTATTGCTCTCTTCTTGTTATACTGAATATGTGGCTTAGCGCTAAAAACAGAGCCAAAATAAAATGTCCATTTTTACATTACAGTTGACCTACTGGTTTTTATTCAATATATAAAAACAAGCATTGAAGTTGCCCATTAACAAATTGGCTTCAATATTTCATATCAAATCATGTAAATATATTCACATTTTCAGTAGCTGTGCTTGTCCAGTACTGCTGAGCTTTCAAGTTATACTCAGGCTGAACAATACAAATCCATGACTTGTCAACATCCTTCATCTCATTAGTTTCACTCTGCAACAAATCTCAGTCATCATGTTTATTAAAATACAAACTGTTCTTGTACCCTGTTGAAAACTGGGGGAGATTTGATGTGGCAAAAACGCCTTGTAAGATCTTTTGAGGTTGGAGTGGAAGCTCAAGCATTTCCTATCTTTTTTTTCTTTTTTGCATCTGACAGAAACAAACCTTCCATCACTCTTCTGAGGCACAGAAATAGTCCACAGGTAAGTTCCTCTAGTCGTGAAAACAGCTGAAAACAAGAGGTTTTACTGGAGGGTTCTCTCCTCTGCTCTGCAGCTTCTCTGGCTGGAGCATCTGAGCCAAAACCAGTTCCCAGCAACTGAGTGACCTTCACAGAATTTGGAACTTGGGACTTCTCAGTCTCCATAAGCCAAAATCAAGCATTCTAAGCCATTCTCCATTTTCTCCATCTGGAAACCTGAATTTCAATGAAGTTACGTTGACTCACAGGAGAAGGGAAACTGAGTATCAGGAAGCACCACCATGGAATGGTTTGTGTTAGAAGGGACCTTAAGGAGTTACCCTTGGGGTGATGCCTGAGCCATGAAAATTGTTCTGGGCCACAAAAACCTGAATTAAAACCACCAGTGTTCTGTTGACAGGCAGTGCTGTGCAAAAACAAAATCCCCAGCAAACCGCCCCTCCCTGCTGCTGGAAATCCGCACGTACAATTCTCGACTCGAGCGCCACTGCTGTTTCTTGCAGCCACAAGTAGTTTACAGCCACTACTCCATTAGTCTGTGGCTTATGGGAAATATTTACTGCTTCTACTCAGAACTCCAGCATCCCTCAGCACATGTTCAGATTGCAGCTTTGTTTACTGCAATGTTTCCTTTCTAATTTTTTTTTTTTTTTTTTTTTTTTTTTTAGGAACTCAGCATTGTCGTATTTTAAAAGGTCTTTAAAATGGAAAACCTGCAATATAATACACAGACTGTCTCTGAAGGAGTGGGAAGGACAAAAAAAGCTTGGCTATAAAACCTAGGAAATTCTGTGGTCTAAATAGACTTTCACTGATGAAATTAGCACTGCATACACAGCAGACAATGAAGAACCTAAGCTCCCAAAGAGCACAATAAAGAGACACTTCATGAAAACACCTTTTTATTTACAAGGAAGATCTATCAGTATCTACAGTTAATAATTAAAACTACATCTACTACTCTCCAATTAATTTTTAAAGCAATCCTTGTAAAAACACCCCATGTACACACATCTCTTGCACTATCTGCACAATCTTCTATTAAGCCTATGCCTAGGACAAGGATCATCATTAATGTCTCTAAACATTGATAATATTAATGAAGATTTTGGAAGCACTGCTCTTTTGGTACAGGTGAGAGAGGTGTTAGGGAGGAGCTCTCCAGTGGCACTTCCTCAGGCAGGACCTCCTGGGGACATCTTTATTAACATTAAGCTACACATCCCACGGTGAAGATGCCAAAAAATCCAGTTACAGCAAACCAGCAGCCAGTACAGGCTGAGGACCTGACACAGGCAGGGTGGAGAGAGGCATTCTGAACAACAAAAAGAATCAAGTAAGGGATTTTACAATTTTGTATTTTCCATCCATTTTAGCATAAATAACAATCCAGGTCCAACCAATTAGGAGGAGTTCTCTTGCTGGCTGCAGCAGAGAAAGTTTTGCTTATGATGTCCAAGTACTACAGATGAAAATATAGATTTTAATTGTTTTAGGGTTTTCCCCAACCACAAGTATTTACTGATAATGAACTATACTCCTTGATTTTGGCAAAGGCAGCACACATTCTAAAGTAACCTGAAAATCCATAAAGCAAAACTAGCTGTCTTAAATTGACAGATTATTGTCATATAAATATCTTCTGTGACAGTCACACAGGCCACATCCATCAGCAACTCCTGTGAGGGAGCACAGGAAGCCCTAAGGACCTGCCAACAGGCCACGAGCAGGAGCTGCAAAGGACAAAAGCCAATGCTGAGAGCATCACTCCTATATCCTGAAACAATCCTGACTCCAGAAATCCCATCATCCCTCCCTTCACCGCCCTGCTAAAACAAGGGCAAGAAGTTTTATGACCATCAGGCACATTACAGCGTCGTTTTCAACATACTTTGGAAGCAGCAGGGGAAAAAAAAGCAAATAAACAAATAAAACCACTCACCATATTTGGTGTCAGTCTTTACTGTCAGTGCAACTAAAACTCTTCAAAATATCGAAAGCTCCACAAATGTTATTAGCAAAAATTTCACACTTTTTTAATGGATATTTACACTTCGAAGCAGTCTTTTAATTACTTTTGTTATTTGCATCTGATGACTGTGGGAAATGTTGAATTCAGATATGAGACTATCAAGGACCGCTGGATGAAATCCAATAAAAAAACTGGGATCAGCCTAGTTAAATTAGCCATCTGTCCTAAACAAACACAAATCAGAACTACTTTTTAATATCCTTTCAACCCAATCTTAAGTGAAATAAGAAGTTCACAGAAGGCAGCAACTGTGATAAGGTAAACTCCAAGGAGGTTTGCATCCACCTGGTTTATGATGGATCTTAGAACTGCAACTCCAATGACAAAAAAACCACCCCAGATATGGCACAAGAAAGCCACACGATAACAACAAGATTTCAGCCTTTAAATTGTGATAAAAATGAATTAATGAATTACATTTGTACCGGTTACTGTTCTAGTTAAATTATTACCAGGAGAGTGGATTTATAATGTGCTGGTTCCTGTTCTCATTACAATCCATTCTCACGAGAACTTATAATCAGAATTTTAATGCCTCCTTCATTCTGGGAGAGATAGCTGTAAAAATATATTAATTTGACCTTTTCAAAATTTTGATATTTGATTTGGTGCCGATTTTTATTTGCTCCTATCTACAGCTCTTATATTTGATCATATCTACAAAAAAGACTAGAAAATGGAAGTATGTCAGTAAGTGAGAAGTTTTCTGTTCATTTTTTCCACCCAACCTTATGACACTCCTTCGATGCCATACACAGGCCAAAGCCACTGCCTAAAGCAACCTCTACACTTTAAATAATATTTCACCAATAGCAGAGGAACAGTGATATCCTAAAAGTGTAAAGAAATACATTAAAAGCCATTCCCAGTGCACCCTTCCAATAGGCATTCCCAGAGGATGACCCACATTGGATTTCCAGCTCGAGACAAAACCAATCTCCCTGGAGACTCTCCCCTCTCTGCGCTACAACAGGAGCCTTGAGCACTTGGATTACAACACAAAGGTGGTTTTAATCCCCCTAATTGTCTCTGCTCCTGAAAACACGCCAAGAAGCTGAGCTCCCAGGGACCCGGAATGAACCTGATCCACTTCCACGCTGAGACAGCCCCAACAACCTGTGCCTGGTGGGAGGCAATGAGCACAGGCACAAAGCTGACATTCCAGGAGTGAAAGGAGGATTTCAACTCTTGCCAGCAGCCCACAGGGACTGCTCCCTCTCGTGACCTGCACGCAGGCTTGGAGTCACTACACCAACCCTCTGCCCACCTAAACATTCCTTGATGACTTCATCTGAATTAACCTTAATTTCATAGCACACAAGGAGGTTAACAGAAAGCAGATTCATCAGACAGCAGAACCCAGCCTTTGCTTCACAACCAATCCTGTACAGTCCATCTCCCTGTTCTACCTCTGAACCTGGCACTGTGCTACAAAGCTTTGTGGTACCAGTGACAGGCTGAGGACAGCTTCAGGTGCCACCTCAGGAAACTGCTGATCTGCTCTTACAAGTTTTGGATGCTTTATCTGACACCAGAGCCTAGAACTCTAATTTTTTTTTTTTTTTAAATGGAGTCATACCACTGAGCAAAGTAGTATGTCATCTTCCAATCACTGATTATTTTTTTTTAAACATTCCTTAGAGTTCCACTTAGCCAGAGTACTATTTATACTACACCGAGGTAGTCAAGTGAATGCTATCCAGGAAACTGGATGTGGAATTCAACTGCACAGCATATGCTGTAAACTAAGAAGAAATTATATTTCTGTCAGCATCAGGACTAACAGTTCGTTCAGGACCCCAAAGTAAATGTTAGAGGTCCCTCTGGGAGCAAAGAATGAAAGCTGTAACAATAGGTAACTCTCATTCCTTGCCTGGTGGAGTTTTCAGATTCTACCCACCCTCCTCAATTCAATCCTTCTGATCTCACAGCATCTGCAGTTACCATTTCCCCTTTTTATCTGCCTTGGGAGCAAAGGCTTTTCCTGTACATCTATTTGTGATTACAGATAAGCACACATGAAAAGCAGTCGGGGAGGAATACGTGTGTGTATGTGTATATGTATTTATGTACACACACTTCTCTAGGTCCTCAGTTCTACTTCAGATGATGATAGGCACAAACCAAAACTGTGCCAGAGTAACACCTGCAGCAGTGAGTGATGAAGGAACCTGAACTTCAGTGATTACACCACTGATGGATTTTGGTTCCCGAGTTGCTCGGGTACTTCTGAAAATGACACCTGTAGCACCTACCACATCATTACAGGGATAAAAGGTGTCGGAGCCAGACCTGACAGCATTTCCCATCATATCCATCACAGGGCTGACAACAACAACAACATTCAGCCCCAAACAAGGACAGCAGGTGAGACAGATACCTCCCTGTCTCCAGTGATTTGTTGCTCAGAGGAGTTTGGAGACATAAGTCACATCTTTCATACAAGAGTGCTCAGCAACCCAGCTCCCCTCTGGGCAGGATCTGGAGTGACTACATACACACACCAGCTAAGAGATCTCATGAACATCCTTCTCTATGGCAAAGACATCTCTAAAAAGATTTTTCACCCCCTGACCCAGTCACTGGAATCCCATTTAACTTCCTAATCTCAGATGAAATTCACGTGTACTAACTCTAACAACACATCGGGATGGTGTGTTTTCTGCAGTTAATGAAAAAGCCCTGAGAGTTGGAGTTGTGCTGTGCAGAGATGATGTTTCTGTGACCATGTTGCTGCTCCAATGAAGGTAATAGCAGACAGCGCTGTTATAGCGAAGCTGCTGCGACCTTGAAATGTTAATTCGCGGTGACTCCGGGGATCGGAGATGTCAGCATGGCAATGTTCGTGGCTTCCACAGGGGATGGAGCATGTTCACAGCTCTGCTCTTACAGCAACCCCTACAGTTTAGTGCACGGAGTGGAACTGATGCCCGTCTCCATAGAGACCTCCTGTCCTGCTTTTGAAAACGGAAAGAAAATGGAAACTATGACAACAGACAAACCTGTGGGATGAGAAGGCGTAAACAAGCCAGCAGGAAGCCCACGGTAGTACACTGGGGCCAGGCCTCGTGTTTTCCTTGTTATCCAATATTAACATAAACAGATAAGTGAAGTACTTGGGAACAGAGCTGCCTGCAGCACCAGCAGAACCAGAACCCACCCAAAGACAGGGGCTGGGCACACAGCTGGCTCTGGCATTTCAGCTGATGAGGAAATGCCTCCATTTCCATCTCACCAAACCCCAGTCCTGCAGTGTTATCACTGTCATCTTCCCATCACACAGACACGCAAACACTTTATTATTTAAGGCACTGATGGACTTACCATAACATCTTCACCCAATATCACTTACACAGAGAAATGAAAGTGATGTAATTAGCTGAACAGGACAAAGTTAAAATATAAATCTTAATTTACTGCACCTTCTTTAAGACAACTTAAACCAAACCAATCTTATGGCACAGCTCCTGCAGACAGATCCAGACAGAAAACACCCCTGCCTTCTCTCTGTGAGCTATTCCTACACACCTCACTGGACTGAGAAAGCTCCTCCACTTAAAGGCAGAAAAATATTCAAGACTTTTTAATAGAAGACATCCCTATCTAAAGAGCACCCTTGGTATTTGTAAAGCATTTTGCAGAAGTAATTTGCTTTAAGGATGATAAAGTCAGCTCTTCATTGTTTTATTAGAAAGCATCCAGAAGGTCATTACCTCCAGCACACAGAGGGATTCATCTCCTGGATTGCAAGAGAGATGCCAACGGGCAGCTGTTCGGCAAGTCCTGGAAGAATTAGAGCCTGTAATCAATCTCTGGTCAGGTTGTTTTTTGGGTTTTTTTGTTTGTTTTTTTTTTTTTTTGCAGCTGTAGCCTGGATACATGGCCTACAACTACAGCTTTTAAGTCGCAGCACTTAAGATTTTTGGGTTTATATCTGCAGTATTTGTTCAGTGACTGCTACCTTACACACCCACGCTCGTTTCCTACAGAGGAAAAACCACAGCACCACCATCAAGGTGAGCTCTCAGGGTAAGGCAGACACCCAAAACAAGGCTCTCTTCTTTACAGAGCCTCTCCAAGGCGAGGTTTTCCTGTGCTATCTCTACATAAATATCAGTGCTTGATATTTGCTCTTTAGATGTTTAGCTATTTCACCGACTTGGCTCAATGAATTCATTAGCATTTCCCCAGCTTTCCAGTCACACACACAGTCTCACTCAGCCTCAGTTTAGGGGATTACCATCCTCTGACTCTTCCCAGCCTAATGTTGCAAAACCCAAGTTGCCTGGGTTTGAAGCAGCGCATTGTCCAGAGCTGTGCGTGCAGAAACATTTCATACTCATTCCATTGTCAGTAATTAAATTTGCTGTTCCCATCTGGGACACCATCTTCCCCGAGTTCGCAACAGAATCTCTTTGTCTGACTGCACTGATAGATCGAGATGATGTTCTCCTCATTATTATACACTTCAGATAACTGAGATGGAAAGGGACTACAGCTAACGAGGTCAAATTTTCATACAATAAACAATATATTGCATAAATATAGGTTTATCATATCACGACCTGGGATGCCCTTTTGTGGGTACATGCTACAGTGCAAGTACCATTTTACAAATCTAGGGATGGGAGGTTCATCAACTGGTAAAATAAATACTGTAGTCAACTTTTCTATTTTGCCAGTAAAAGGAACAAAGCTGCATAACTTGCTATAGTTCCTAATTTTAACAGGAGTCATGCAAATCTTTTATTCCTTTTTTTAAACCACAGCTGTTAAGGTTTGTACAGAACAAGATGTCTGTTCTGTAGAAGATGTACAAACTGCTTTCACTGAACAAGCCTCCACCCAAGGAAACATGGAAGAGAGTTAAACACACAGATGGACCAGGTGTGTTTAACAAAGCAGCACCAGCAAGGAGGTTATTTGATGTATGAATTTATCCATGAAATGCCACAATGAGATAAGGAAGCTTTATCATCTCTGCCACTTACGGAAGAACTGTACAAAAACCTCCCAAGGCCGTACATGTAATTTCTAGACCCACAAAAAGGGAGTGTTCAGGGCAACCCTAAGATCCTCACCCAGCAAGAGCCTGCAAGGAGGTAATAGTGTGCAGCCAGGGAGAGACACCATGCTAGAGGAGGAACCCATTATCAAATCTGAGCCACATTCCAGAATGCAAATCCAAACACAAATGGTAAATGATCCATGACACAGACTCATTTTTCGTGGGCTCACAGATAAGGAGCTATTGAGGCAGAGAACACACAGCAAGAAAACTTCTATTTTTGAGAGAAGTGCTCCTGCTCTTGCAAGTATTACTGAGAGAGGCCGAGCATTGGAGACCAAGCAGTTCCCCTTCCCCACCTTTCTGTTTGTTACTAAAGGCCACGTTTATGGGCACAGTCACCAGTCAAACATCTCAAGGGCCAGAAAAGCACACAGCGACCTGTGAGCACACCTTCCTGTAAATAAACTCAGCCAAAAGCTGTAAACAGCCTTAATCCTGTTCCAAAACCCTTCAGAGTCACAGACTCCCATAGATTGCAATAGTCATTTGATCAATCCCTTTTCACAGCATTGAACAAAGGGAAAATACTTCAGTTATTCAGTTTCATGTTTAATTTCATTTGTTAACAAGTTTATTTACTATCAAACATCGGAATCCATCAACAACATGACTACCCTGCTAAATAATCACCACCAAAAGGCAGCCTGCTGTACATTTAGCAAGCACAGGGATTTGTTTTCTCAAAAGATAGAGCATTTTTCAATAGAAAGAGGTCTTCTCAAAAAAAAAAAAACACCAAACCAAGCAGCTGAGAAGAGAGTTTCTTTTCTCTTTCTACCCTTCTCCCTACTACATGCCAACCAAAGATTTATTCAGTTTTACTTCAAATAAAAACTGTGCTTGTGCACTGACTGTTTAGAACTAACCATCCAGCAGACACGAGTACCACTGGATTCATTTCATCCAAAATCATCCCAACTGTTCAGAAAAAAAAACCAAACACAAGAGCAACAGTAATTCACAAGTTTGAAATGATCTGCGTGAAGTTTTTGCTAAGATTCAGCTCAGGACACGCCAAGGGTAAGATTCTATCACTGCCAAAAAAAAAAGTTAAGAGCCTCTCTCCATTTTTAATGTTCTCATCCCACCACCTTTTAATACACTTATCCACAGAGGAGGTGTGTGCCTGAATGATCCGTGATCTGCATTTTGACAGGAATTTTGGGGCAAGTCAGCAGCAGAGAAACTTCAAACTACTCCTCTAATTTAAACAGGCAAGGGAATTTTCACTCCATAGTACATCTAATGATACTGAAGCATATTACAGGCCAACACCAGCACGGTGAATATCTTAAGGGAAATGAGACTTGTGTGTGCCATGGAGGAGTCCAGAACAATGCAGTTGCTTCTGTTAATGAATGGTCCACCTCTTAACAGCCAAGACTCGTCTGATACAATTTATGCCTGTTGATCTGTGATTAACCACCACCACAGCAAGATTTACTGCAGCTTATACTATAATTGGAAGTAAATTGACTGCTTATAATAATAATAAAAAATTTAAAAAAACTCCCACACTAAAAAAATCTAATAACAAGTATGGTATAGACCACATTTCCTTGGAGCTTTTGTGAGCAATATGCATTTGTCTCATCAATCACAGAACTGCATTTTCATGTCAATCAATCACCACATTAAGGTGCTGCTCCATTTTCCACTGTAAACATGCATTTACTTCATAGAGATTGTTACAGAAGGGAGGGAATCAGCACTTGCCTCTCAGAGGGTGCTGCTTGAAGAACTGAGAAAGTCAATATTTATCTGATGAGAGGGATAAAAAAACAAAACCTGAGGTAAATTTTCTCTTTAGCAGGGAGATGGAACAGGGAGCAGCTGGTTTGATGGCCGGGCTCACACTGCCACGTTCCTCAGGCACAGGAGACTCCAGTCAGGAGCACCACGACATAGATCTGGTGCTTGCACAAGCTGCTGCACACCAGAAACACCCTCAATCTACCCCAGATAAGGCAGCTTTCTGTTCTCACTCTTTGCATCCAGCTATCTTCACAGTCAGCTTAGCTGCAGGTTGGAGGCTCGTGCCTTCTGGCCTCTCAATAAATCTCCCCACTCTTCTACACTCCAAATACTTATACACCAAAGAACTGTAAAACAGGCTTATGTGAGCAAATGGTGGAAAGCCTGCTTGCCTTCAGGAGCCAAGAAGGCTGTTTATAATTAGCAGCAAATGCATCTACAGCATGTAACTGACAACTCTCTACCCAGCAGAAATCAAAGTGTAGCGCCAACAACATCCAGAATAAATAAAAACCCTTCGTGAAGTTCACACAGAAGAACCTCAAGACATGTTTTTATGTAAATGTACACGTTCTTTTACCATTATTTTCATCCTTCTCTGCAGATCAGCGCTCTTATATAAGAAAGAAACAACAGATACTAAGAAGAGTGAATGCCATCAAGATGACTAATACACAAATGCAACAAATTCCCAAATAAAATCAGGATAGCAGATAGGAAAACAACAACCACAGTGCATGTGTGTGAAGGCAGCCCTAGCTAACATCTCAGCAAGTTACACAGGGTTTACACAACTGTTTACTTTCCAATTCCATAAAGCTCAAAGAGTTACAGTACAGCAACAGCTCCCTCATCACATGCTACCCACACCTCACCCCAAAGACACATTCCCCAAATAAGGCAGGTTTTTGTACTCTTCAGAGCAGCTGAAAAAGCAGCAGCACATTCACACTTCCCATCTCACCTGCTCAGTGTTGATGCTTTTGTGGTCAGCATTGCTACAAGCAAAAACACCCCCAGCACTGCCCACCACCTTCACCAAAAACCAGCACAGTCCCTTCTACACAACCACAAAACAAGCTCCATTTACAGAGCTGTAATTCCGCACAACCGGCAGGCCAGGACACGAGCCAGCTCAGTTAAAGCTGAGTTTTAGGTACCACATCCCTGGGAAGGAAAGCAAAGCCACATGCAAGGAACCCAAGTCCTTCCTTGCAGAAAATGGACATCTAAACACAAAACACAGATAAGGCAGCACACTGAGCACCTCCCCATCAAGATGGATCAAAGACCTAGACAAAGAAAACAGAATTCTGATTGTCTTAGGGGTGTTCTCACCTGCATTGGAGTCACAGCCCCTGCCAGACACGCAGTCGGAATCCCCAGCTTCCCACAACAAGCCCCGGCTCCCAGCCTCCACCAGTCTCCTTATAGCCAGGTCACACACCTGCAACCCATCACTCCGATAATGCCACAGCTGCCCCCAATTTGGGAGGTGATGCTGGTTCCAGGTGCCAACATTCAGCCTTGGAGCAGAGGATCCCTGCCCCATATCTGCTCAGAGCTTGGGTGGGGGGTTGGCATCAGCCCATTCGCAGCTGGGGGGGAGAAAATTAAGCTCCTCTGGAGATCCTTGTGCTCTGCTGAGTAGGGAGGATGCTGGGAGGCATCAAGAGCTAAAAACTTAAAAGAATTTTAGGATTAACTATGAATTTACTTGAGGAGGAAGAGGTGTCTTCCATAATTTTAGAATTACACTATTAAATTCTACCCCCTGTAGCTTATTGAGCTACCTAACTGTTACATGGCAGAAGATCAGAATCACTTCAAATGCTTAGAAAAAAAAGTGTATTTTTAACCTTTTATTAATGTGTTCTTCTGTTCTTGTAGGATAGAAATATGAAATATGGCTTAATTTGGAGGAATAGAGAGCTCATTCATGTGGGAAGCATCAATATGTTGTTATAATGTGCTTTTAATTAAGCAGACATTGCACAGCACTTGGTAAGATCAAGTAAATGCTGCTAATGTTTCCTCTACTATTGCCCCTACCCTGCAAAGCATAATGCAATCAACGAAATCAACTGAGAAAATAACAAACTTTATTGAATTTTCAAATTTATGAACAATAACAGACCCCAAAAGCTCTTATATGCCAGTAGATGGCAATCTTCAGATAGCGTAAAAATGTGTCATTAGCAAATGAAAAATTTCAAATTAAAACAGTAGGAGAGGAAAAAAAAATCAACTCAAGGGCTGAAATTCCTCAGAAGTTGTTCAGAATCATTCAGGTTGCATTTTATAAAAGACAAAAAGAGGACAGATTTTTTTATTGATTTGGTTTTAATTTTTATCCTAAAATTTTACTTTTTTTTTTTTAACAAGTTGAAGCAGGAGCAGTGTGGAGACATACATTAGTGTGAAAACTGAATCTTTCATTCTGGACAAGTGAAATATTTGAGGTTTTCACTAAAACTCATCTTTCTGGTTCCCCTGGAGTCCCTCAGATGGCCACAAGCTCGGGCAGGTGTGGCCTAGAGCCCACAGCTGGGTACCCACCCTATTGGGGAAGGGGGGGAGAGAGACCCAAGTGATGGAAACCAGAGAAGTTTGAGTATTTCTTTTGCTATTAGGAAATAAAACTGGGCACTCAAATTTTGGTTTAGAACTCACCTGCATCCCCAGCTCGTACCACGCTGCCAGCACATCACCAGGAATGCACAAGAGTGCGCTGGCCTATATTTAATTCCTGCTCTTCAGAAAAGCTGAACTTGAAATTCTGCTTACTGTTGTTTCTTGATATTTTAAGACCTCAGGACATGATGAAATGTGATCACACTTATAACAGCAGAAGAAACCCAATAAACAGTTTTGATATCCATGCTGATCCCAGCTCAGTGTGCAACCATGGGAGGGCTGGTAACTCAAACACCGCTCTGTTGTGTCCACTGATAAAAGAACACGCTACAACACATGCAACAAGAACATTTCTCCTATCTGACATCGTATTTTAAAAAAAAAAAATAATAAGTGCAGGATGTAAGTTAAAAAAATAAATATTTTTTACATCCAAAACCCTATTTGTAATAAAAGTGGCAAATTCACTGCCTGGGATCTTCTTTTAAAAAAAAAAAAAAAAATCATCTCAGACATAGAAACCTTCCAACCTGCTACCTGAACTTTCCAAAGGGAACTCCTGGCCTCCAGAGAACAGAAGTGGGACAAAATCTGTTAACAGCTGGAGCAATTTTCTTGGAGTTAAAATTAAAAAGCCTGACAGTGCCATAAAATAAAAAAAAACTCAGAAAAAAAAATGATGCAAAGGATGTTATTAAAGTAAGGTTTATGAAGTTTGCGAATAATTACAGATAATGTGTATTTATTATTCCTGCAGGATCAATCCGTGGCACAGATTTCAATATCTGAAACCAAATGTACAGATATTTCTCATGTCTGTAGTTATCTTTGCTCTCAACTCCCACTCATCTCCCCAGTGACACATTTACTGTTTCCATTTGTGATATATCAATACCCTTCATTTTATTTAGTTCAGTTTTCTCTTTACAAGAAAAAAAAAAAAGAAGGAAGCTGATTTTAGTCTTTGATAACAACCCCTCCATTTCTGACAGGACCTGAATCCAAGGAGTAACAGCCCACGTCCAGATCACCATACCAGGCTCCCTAAATAATGGCTGATCCATTTTAAGAGCACATAATGAACTCCAGAGTTAAAGAAACGCCTCTAAAGACTCAATGTACTCTACAGTCAAGAGGAAAGGGCAGATTTTCTGGTTTTTTTGAGGACACCTATGCCAGCACGCAGCAGGGCAAATTAAGGTCTCTGAAGATGAAATACTGTATATCTCACTGGGTTCAGCTGTGAGATCCCCTCTGCAGTACCAGCACACAGCCCTAGACAGACTTAAATGATGCTTCAGGAGTACTTAACTCCTGCAATCTACATATCTTTACTTCAGTCCTTAAATGAGAATGCAAAAGGCCTATTTTTAATTCTGACATCATAGTTTACCTTATTAAATAATACAAAAGGCACCACTATATAGAACACCAAACATGCAGGGGCAAGAAAACCACCAAATACAAATTTCTGCAAATAAATTTCCCTTCATGTCAAATACATAACTTCATGATACTAAGTTGCTTAGAAAAATAACTTTCAGTGGATATCTGCACCCCCTTTTCTGGCATATGAAGAAGTTTCTAGGCACAAGTAGGACACAGGACAGCAGAACACATTAACTACCCTTGTGGCCAAATTATGCCCAACTCAAAATTCACTTTCTTTTCCTGCATTCTGCACTTGCCTTGGGTTACCTGGTCACACGTTTCCACTTAAAAGTATATGACGGAACCAAGGAGGGGGAAAAAATAATTGGTTTTTAATTAAAGTTATATCTAGCAGTAATCCTACACACTGGTTTTGCTTTCCAAGCATTAATTTTTTTTGTTTGGGGTTTTTTGTTTGTTTGTTTTAAAGAGAAAAGAAAAAAAAATATTAAGTAGCCAGACAGACGAAACCTCAGTTTTCGTTTGCTAAGAACAGCACCATGACCAAAGGTAACACCAGCTCCCCAAACGTGTTAAGAAATTTCGCTACTGAACGATTTCTTCTTATCATTATACCATTTAAAAGTTAACTTGATCAAAATACACCATTTAAACATGTCCAGGCTGTCTCTAAGTCTTGCACCAATTATCCCGCAGCACTACACCTCTTCAACATTTCCAAGAGAAACATCAACACCTTAAATACCCTCATTCAAGCTGGAAATATTCTTACCTCCACATCCTAACGTGGCACCTAAGATCATTAGAACTGAATAATTAAAGAGAGAGAAATCCATTCCAGTTTGAAACTTTGAAAATTTAAACCAGCTCAGGATTTGACCCAGAGCTTTTAACTAGCAGATCCCACAGTGCTGCCCCCAACCTCATGAAACCCTAAAGCCTGGACACCACCATGCTTTTAATGAATAAATAAAAACAAAAGTGCCCAGGGGCACTTCCATCAGCACCCAGCTCTCCTTGGAAGTACAGCATGACATCTACAGCCAGCATGATATCTACTCCATCATGCAGGCAAGAAAAAGTCAGTTCCTGTACACCATCAAAGCTCCACATCTTCAGCCTTTTCAGTGAACTGCTTCAAAATACAGAGCTGCTCAATGCTACTCCACTTCCCTCCTTTAGGTCAGCAGATATGCCAATAATGGGTAAATTTTTCACGGGAAATAGGAGACGAGCAACGAAGAAGAGAAAAGAAAAAAAAAAAAAAAGCCTTTTTCTACTTCTGAAAAACTTTTAGAAGAATTATTCTTGAGGAATTAATGGAAAGAAACTATTTTTTATACACAGTATTAAGTGATTAAAAGCTTGTTCATCACTTTGCTTAGTTTAATTTTAGAAAGGCCTACTTGCAGATTCTTTGAAATGCATAATTAATTGATAGCAGCATGGTTACATCAGTACAGAAGTGAATGATAGATGTGAAGTGGTTTTTCCACAAAAAAACACAAGCAGCACAGAGCACAATTACAATATGCGCTTCACTCCGCCCTCCAATGAAGCTGTTTGATCTGCACATCTGATTGCACAATCGTCCATAAATATCCCTTGCATTAAAATTCTGACTGGTTTGCAACTCGTTTCAACTCGTGCAAGATTCTTTTTTTGTCAATTGGATCTGACAGAAAAATTAAAATAATCCTCTTTTACCTCTGCATTATCCTTTAAGTACTTAAGTTTTAATTATATCTCAAGTCTACCTGAAGACATTTCGGGCAACTTCCAGTAACGTGCATAAGCAGTTGAATACAGTGTAAAAGTGCATGTAATTTCCAAGTCCCCAGTTGTTAATGAAATCCCAAACATTCAGATTTTAATTGAACTAGATAAAGATTAAGAAGCTTAGCAGCAGCTGGCATTGCGAATTAGTTCTCAGCAGATTTTTACGTTGTACTCTAAATCATTGCTTTTGTAATCTTCCTAAATTGTCCTTTATCTTGCTAATGCAGATATGATTCTCAGAAAGCATTAGGCTTCCACTGTTCCCATTGCCTGTAAAATCTTGAACTGTAAAATCTTAATGGTCTTTTTTTTAATAAGTATTATGATCTATATGTATAATGTGCATTCAATAAAATCTTACTGTAATTAGAAGGAAAGTTTTTAGGTTTTTTTACGTGACCTGTTTTACAGATTAGATTTATTAAATAGCATAAACTGTTGGAGCTGCTTTAAGACCTATTTAGAGCCGTCTGGCATCAGATGAAAAAACAGTGCTAGACCCAACGCTTGGGGCTCGGCTCTCCGGGAGGTTCATTAGGAAGTTTCCTTCTCCTTCTGGTTCAGGGAGCTCGGCATAAACAGTTTTATGTTGCCTAAATGCCTGACAATGTATTATCAGCACTGATCAAGTAACATTTTGCTTGTAGGGCTTTCCAAGGCTCGGGGAAAGGATTCAGATTAACACCAGCATTTATCAGCTGTTCCCCCTCTCCATGTCCTCTCCTCCACCCCAAGTGCGACGCCGGGAAGGGCTCTGCACACACCAGGTCCTTCTGCAGGCTGCAGACTCTGGAGGGAAGGTCTGTATTTGAAATTACCATGACAAATGTCCTCTCAGGACCTGCTCGTGCATTGTAACAGCTCTTACGAGAGTTACAAGTGCAGTTATTACTTGCATAGTAAAAGGGGTTATATTTATGCATCTCACTTGAGGATGCACTGTTTTTATTCACACTAATGCAGATAAAATTGGAGTTCATGCTTTATGGGGGAAGTGTGGGGAAAAATAAAAGAAAAAAGATAAATACTACTACTACTACCATCATCAAAAAGCAAGTAGCACTTCCATTTTTCTCCTACATAAAAAAAATTCTAGCTATTTTTCCAGCTAATAGTATTGGTCTTTCAAGTCTGTTGGTAAATGACCAACTAATGCAGTTACGTATGCACTGAAGAAGAAAATTATAAAGAGATAATTCAGCCAACTGGCATTAAAATTTTGAACAGAATGGAATTTTAACAGTTCCGCTGAGGTCTTTTAATATTAAGAATCTTGGCTGCTCCAATTTTCTTCCAAGTAAAGGAAACATTTGGCAGAATAACAAACACAAATGTCAGAAGAAAGGAAATATCTTCACCTGCGCTTGATGACTTATTTATTTATTAATTAGAAGCACGGTGGTGTCCAGACTTTAGTGATGGCATTTCAGTGTGTTCTGTCACCCCAGCCTCTTCCCAACTGCATTTTCCCTCTTCCCAACTTCATTTTCCCTCTTCCCTCCCGTGCTGACCTCCGCGGTGCCATCGTGCCCGGAGAGCAGGATGCTCCAGGGCAGGGACAGCAGCACCACGATGACAAGCACAGTGATCATCAGTCTCTACCTGTCTTCAAAGGATTCTGTTTGGTTCAGCAAGCTTTGAGATCTTTGAATGAGAGATGCTCTAAGTAGCGCTAAGCAATTTTCTCTCCCTTAAACCAAGATGAAGCCGCGAGCTCCTCACGTCTCCTCAGGCCCCTTGTTACTCTGCCATTTCCCCTTAGCAATCTTCTCATTCCAGACTCTGACATTCTGGCAGCCCAGCTATTTTCAGAAACTATTATCTGAGTTTGAAATTGTGATTTTTCTGCTGGGTCTTTTTTCCGAGCAAGCATTTCGCTACCTAAACTTCAGCAAACTTCCAAGTAGATTCCTAGACACAACTCTATTTTTTTTTTTTTTTGCCATAAAACAAGGAGTTAACTTCACAGTGCTGACGTCTCATTTAAGCCATTTTCTGAAGTACAGCTCTGCAAGTGACTTCAGTACTTTTGCCTCAATTTGCTGAGCTTTTTATAAAAATCTTGACAATTTTTTTCCTGACATTAAATAACACATTCTTTGGATGTTCCAAGTTCACAGAGTTTCGTGATGCTGCTGCTGATTCCAAGGTGCCCTAAATTGAGCATTTATTGAAAAGCTTGTTATGAATTTTGTCCTTCAAATTACTCCAGTAAGAGCAACGGAACTTGGCTGCCAAATTGCTTCCAAGGCTGAAGGATTTCTTTTGCTTCAAGATAGCCTGCAAATAAGAACTTCAACTCCTTTTTTTTTTTAACCACAAAATAAATTATGCAAAAGAATTTGACACCAAAAGGAATTTTGTTATGTGTCATACTTGGACACAAAAGGAACCACGCAGACTCAGCTTTTCAGGATAGAGAAGAAGTGCCACCAAAGGCGCAGCTGTTTATTTGACTTCATATATATATATATGTTTCTAGGAATGACCATGGATTGGAGGATGAGGTTACCACCTCTCCAACCACACTGGTCAAACGAAAAGACCATCAAACTTCTCCGCCTCAGGAGAAAGAATGAAAACAAAAAGGAACAGTTAGCCAAACATAACTGTGTTTACAGAAAGCGCGTGAGAACTCCATCACAGAAATGAAAACATCAAAAGACTGCAACTCCCAGGGCGACAGTTATGGACTTTATTTGGAACATACTGAGTTCCATCCCTAAGAGCCCATCATCCCCCCTTCTTTTTATCCTCAAGTTTCTTCAGAATTTACCAATACACCTCGAGAACAAGAGTAGCGAAACTAGAAACCTTCCATTTAGAATAAAAATGAGACATTTCATTTTCCTAAACATACAGAGAAGCATGCACAAGATTAATCATTCAACAAAATGTTTTTCTTATTGCATGAAAATACGCAGGGTGGGAATGCAAACAAATTATAATTATTTGGACTCCTGTTAAACAGACTAGTGAGCCTTATAATTAGTAACATAATCACTTTAAGACAAATACACTAAATAAAATAATGGATCCTCAGCAGTGCTCCACGGAAAAATGCTAACAATTTATGCTTTATTAATTAACTCGTTGCTTTATCAAAGTTTGGAATTCGGAACCTCGGAGAGTTGCCGTCTTTGCTGGCTGGAGGATTCACTCTTGGTTGAACAGAGGCGCAAGAGCAGAAAAGAACTTCCATGGAGTCCTCACACAGCTTTAAGATCTGCTCGTGGGGATGTTGATTATCCAGGACAATGAATCGATAGAATTCATGTATTTCAATCCTCTCCTCCAAACACCCCACCAGCCCTAATTGATTTCTCTGCTGGCTAATGACCAACCCAGATGCTCACTGACTTGAAAACGACTGACCAGCACTAAACAGTGCTGTGGCCACGTCCAATGAATCAAAGGGACTGAAAAGAGCTGGATAAGCTATTTTTCTGATATATAACCACAGATGCAACTACTTCTATTACTCAAATCATAAGGCAAAGAATGCTTCATCAACTGACTGCCAGAGTCATTGGAATTAGCCACTCAAGTGCCACTTGCAGGCATTAAAAATTCTTCAGAAAATTTCACATTGAGGTGTGTTCATGTGTTGCCCTACATGGAAAACAAGAAAAAAAAAAAAGAGTAAGGAGCTGACACCACAACATAGACAAGGAATGCCTGAAGCAGCTATAAAGGGAAGGCAGAAGTGGGGCAGATCTGTGCCAGCCCAAGCAGTTCAGGCAGGAGCTGGGGCAGCAGGAACAGGCTGAAGCAGACAAGCTGCCACATTAATCACCAACATGCAAGCCGGGAAAGATGCTCCAGGATCAAAACTCACCACATGCCAAGGTCGCTTCAGAGAACACAAAAAAGGTTCAGTGATGATCTCACATTAAAAGTTCCTAAGCCCATCAGAGGAATTTACTAATGAAAACTATTTTATCTGAAGAGCTCTCCTAAGGCCAAGTAGAAAGAGTAGCTTTCAGCGAGTCTCCATAGAGAAGCAGAAAATTACATTTTAAAACAGCACAGAAAGTTAAAGGATTTATAAGCAATATGGGGTCCTTAAGGTGGGGTCTCATATGCACAGGGGCCATGTGATAGTGGGGACTTGCAGAACTGGGCTCTGCAAAATGCTCAGCATCATTCAGAAAAGATCTTCTGAAAGAAGAGCAGGTTATTGTAGTCCTTGATAGAACAGAAAGTTCTTAGAAGTGTTTTTGCCTTTTTCACAGCATTACAGAATAACCAAGGTTGGAAGGACATCAAAAAATGGGCTGGTGCAATCTCAGAATTTTTATTTGTTGATCGCTCAGTAAATTGGCTATGACTTCGATTAGAAATACAAGCTCTGACTTGCATCCAGAGCTCCATTTTTTGTTGGTAGAATGATTTCAGCAATACAGGTCCCAGACATAGCATTCAGTATTTTTAAAGGTAGGAATTAAGAATTAGTTATGAAAATAACTTCCTTCAGAAGATCTTCAGAAAACACGTGTCACCAGCAGGTATGACTGCTCGAATTACTCTGCTGAAGACAAACATGCCACACCACCGTCCACAAAAACCCAGGTGCCCTCTGGACACACACAACAGCTTCTGTTCTTTTAAATGTTAAATGTAAAAGAAAATCCTTTCCTACTTCTGTTTTGCTCTCCCTTCTACTGCATGAAAACAATTTGCTGCTTTCAGACTCTGGCTGTGATTACTTTGTTTTCACTTCATCAGAATGCAATGAATAATCTCGGTCACGGCTACCAAGACAAAAGCCAAGAGAATTCATTTGTTGTTCCACGCAGACACAAGATGATGGTGACACCTGTACCACCAGGAGTGCAACTGCACACTCAGAGTGAACCTGCTGCCTCCACAGACCCAAACACTCCAATCCCACTTCATTCATTTCTCTAATAATTGCACCAGTTTCCTGGACAAACACAACATCACGAGAACAGATCCATCCTGACAACCAAGGCCAACTGTATAATGCTCGTCTAAGTGGCAATAAGATTCATTAATTAGGTTGCTGCTTTAGAGTGTTGTTCCCCTGCAGCTATGGTCTGCTCAAGGGTATTTTCAATAGTATTGAATAGATGAAGCAATTACTAAGCAAAATCCACTGATGGCCAGTGTCAGATTCTGCAGGCCATGCTTTCAGAGGGTGTATATATANCATATATATATATATATATATATATATATTTACTTGAATGAGTGACTGAATTTAAGGGAAAAAGGCAAAGCAAAGCAAAGCAAAATCCCAGTGAGGCACAGCCTAGGTGTTCTCCACTTTTAGAGGTGTGATCTCTAAACCAAAACTCCCCCTTAGCAGACACAATTAAGATGTAGAGGGGCTACAGGGTACCTGATTGCAAATGCAAATCAGGCTGTTTGCTATCTAAAGGCACAAACTTAACTCTCACAATTAATGGCAGGCAAAGAGAGCTTTATCTACATTTATTTGCCCTCTTTACTGACAGCAGTATAAGCAATTTGTAAAAATTGCAAAAAGGATTCCAGCTGAGTGTTCCCTGTTCAGGTATCTGACTTGTAGGCTACTGTTTTCTTCCAGTAATACTATTTTTATAACATGACATAGTTCTAAGCATTTGAATTAAATAAACACAGCACAAATATTTTGGCTCTACTGTAAACATGTGAAAAGATTTTCTTGTGAATTATTGGGTTGTCTTTTTTTCCCCCCTTCTGCTGCCTCAGTTACTATGATGTTCAGACTGTGCCTCATTAAAGTTGGGAGCAAAAGTAAAAAAGTTTTCAGCAGAAGCATTATTTTCAAAGTTCAGGATATCTGTAATTCTAACTGATCTTCCACCTGGCACTAAATCTTCAAAGAATGTCAAAAAGTATCTTAGAAACTTGAGATGCCTGGCTGTATACAGAGAAGGAACAGATGCACCTCTGTAATTTGCCCATAAATAAGTAAAAATGAACCCATCAACTTTTCAGGGATACTTGCATGCAGGCAGGCAAACACATCCGTTTTTTCCTTTTCTTGTGTGTTTGTG
>VZTE01002665.1:65243-88441 GCA_013397775.1 Eulacestoma nigropectus | reverse complement strand
TTTTTTTTTTTTTTTTAACAGTTTTTAAATATCTTTTGAACCAGACCTTACAGGGTGCTGGCAAAAACTGCTGTGTTTGTTTTTAGAAACTTACTATGCCGCAGTGACATCTCGTAACCTTCTGCTACTGCCTTTGGCCTCCAAATTCAGGGGGACCCATCTGTGGCAGTAAACCACACATGCACCAAGTACATAACTTCTCCCAGAAATAGTGAAAGCTCCGTCTGCAAGAGCTTTCTTTAAGGTCACAGCGAGTCAACTGCTGAAGAGAAGTTATCACCATAAATTAAACTATTCCTGAAACCCAGCAGACACTTCACTGAACTCTCCTAGTTCTCCCCTCTCCTTTTCATCTCCAGTTTTAGGCATGCCTCTGAGCAGGAGTGCACACCCTTCTCTAAGCATTCATCTAGCTGAGCAAAGAAGGGAAAGAAGAGAAAATCCATAAATTTGAAAGACATTTAGTTAAAGTTTTTAATAGTGACAAGCTTCAAAAGACAGATCTAAAAATCAAGTTGTGGCCAGTCCAAAACCACTTAGAACATCCAAAGTTGAACCTTCATCTTTATTCTTTGCAGATTAATAAACACATTCTGACTACTCTTCTTCCATCTGATTTGACCTATTTATTTATAACGTGATGTAGGAGTAGTGGACTAAAGGATGTGAATTTTAAAAAATCCTTTAAAGTCACCTGTGCAGAAACGACACACAATTTGTGGCTTGCAAATTCAAAAGGAGTCAGCTAGACAAGCACAGGTGAGGAACTCCCACAGCAGGAAATCCTTCAGGCTGATGGCATTCCCCAGCTTGACAAAAGTGTGTCTGGGTGGGTGATCAGATGGGGCATCACGCTGATGCTTTGTTCTCTTCAGTAGGCTGTGCTGGGTTCTGTAATGAGCCTCAACGTCGACATCTGAATAACACATCTAGGGAGGAATCCTTTCATTCCCTTATCGAGAAGGCGCAGAATGAAAAGAAACAAAGAAATCAGCTGGTTTCTGCTAAAGCGTTCCGGTGCCAATTACGAAGCTGAGAATGGAGTAAGATGTACATCAGTGGCTGGCAGCACATGAGCTCTGCAGATATTATTTCCCCTTATCTCGTGTCATGATACCGGCACGCTTCTTTCCATTTTCCTTGGTGTTTTCTACTCCTCCTTCAGGACTGCAGGAGACACAGAAAACTTCCAGCGCTTCAGGAGCAGCTGTGCTGAGCTGGGCAATTTGCCAGCCAGCTCGGGTTGTCTGTCCTGCTCTAAAGGCCACGTGTGTGACCACTGCCTCCCACCTGGCTCCAGAGAGGTGTAAGCTTCCATTTCTCTTTTATTACTTTCTCCCATTCATAGATGTTCAAGCTTGAAGAATCTTCTTTTTCAATTATTCAGGTCTAGAGGGTGCCTTTCTTCTGCCCTTTCTGAAAAAAACCACGTCCTTAAAGACAATAGTAACACAGAAACCTCAAACCAAAAACAACACACCAAAAATTGCTGAACAGATTTCCATATCACCCTGCTCTAAAACATCAGCTGAGCAGGAGATTGAACAGCAACCCAAAGGCATCTCTTGTTTGTTTTATTAATTATTGACTTCAAGATAAAAGCTGGGAGAACCCACACGTGGCCAGGATCCCACTGTGCCATTTGCTTTATAAACTCAGGTCAGGAAAATGGTGATCTCCATCTCAGACACTATTTGCAATCTAAGAAAAAATCAAGAGACAAGAGGAAGACAAGTGCACAACTGAACCAGGATTAGACAATAAGTAAGAACAAAAAATTACACGTTTAGTTTGTGGGTTTTTTTAATTTGAAGACATTTATTTCTGTCACATCCTTACAGAACTAATAGTAATTCATCACCTGTACACCTGGAAAGGAGCAGGATGTCTGATACCTGACAGACATCCATCACTTTGCCACAGGTTATACACAAGTCCTCAACAGAGAGAACTACAATAGAGAATATATCTCACATCTCAATTTGAGGAAATACTTATGAGCAGTATTTCCCTCCTTCTATAAGCTTTGATCAAGGAGACTCAAGAAATATGTTCTACCACGCTTTGATTTCACTTGAGGGCTTTTTGTTATTTAAATAGTGAATAAAGATGACAGGCAAATAGTCTAATTAGCACAAATATCTTGTTTCCTGAAACTTCTGGCAATTTTTAAACATCTCTTGCTCACTGTTATTATGAAGCTCTCCATTCCCAACCCTGAGCTAGTCTGACACAGACACACTTTTCTCTTCCATTTTTGGAAGGAAACAAGGCATTCCCACCTGGCACCATCCCTGCCCTCCCACAGGAGGAGGGGCAGTGGGACCCCTGGATGCTCTCACATTCCAGAGGGTCAGGGGATTCTACTGGGCTAAGGCACATCTGCTGGGAGTCACTCAATGCCCATTTGCAAAGCTCAAGGGTCGAAGCGTATTTCATTTCACTTGGTAGCTCCCTCCAAAGGCAAGTCCCCCACCTGTTGGGAAATCCATCAGGGCTCTTACTAAACCTCGAGCGTTTTGGTTCTCTGTCAAAACCTAGATATTCCCTTCTCCCTTAAG
Source organism: Eulacestoma nigropectus (assembly GCA_013397775.1). Classification (NCBI taxonomy): domain Eukaryota; kingdom Metazoa; phylum Chordata; class Aves; order Passeriformes; genus Eulacestoma; species Eulacestoma nigropectus. The sequence continues at coordinate 85,880 of VZTE01002665.1, read as the reverse complement.
GATACAACAATCGCCAAATTAGACCACAAACAACCCCTGTGGATCATCAGGACTTTATGACAAGAAGGTTCGTACATTTGGCTAAGCATATGCCAAAATAAATCATGACAAACTTTATTAATGCATAAAAGCCATCACTGCTGGACTGCCCTCAGCCTGAAGCGTGAGGTGACAGAGTCCTCATGGCATCGAGTGCTTGTGATAATTGAAGTCTGAAAATATTTCACAGAACAGCTGAAATACCAATTTATATTTAAAGAATATATTGAATTACCACAGATCACACAAAAAGGGGGACTAGAACTTACGTATTTTGTTGCTGCACTTTCAGCTCAGCATTTTACGAAAGGCCATCTAGTTTTAACCTAGATAAGTTGGAAAGATTATTCAACCAATGTCTTCTCTGGAAGACTGGAGCTCTGCTGCTAATAAGGGAATTTAATTAGATGGACAAGCCTTGACAGCAATCCGTTTCCAATACACTTAGTATTGAAATAGGTCTGGGAGTTCCAAGATTTGTAGAAGAAATCCACTACTCAAGTTAACGTGGAAAAATATCTAAAGTTTTGACTAACAAAGATGTAGGCTCTTGTTTTACTGACTTCATTTGTGACATACATCACATTACCAACAATTACACCAACAGATGAAACCCCTGTTCCAAATGTACATGCCATAAAGTTCGAGCAGAATTGACTTTTCCCTTTGCACTGGTAAATCTCACAAATTCCCTGGAAATTAGCTGAGGACAACAGCCCACCCAGCAGTGCTTCCACACAGGACACCCACTGTTTCACCTCCTTACAGCAGCACCCAAAGCCCCAGGACAGAGCAGAGCTGCTGAGCACAAGGGCTCGGTACAACCCCAAAACGGGATCTCTTTTAGCGTATTTACAACAGAAAAAGACGTGCACACAGACAAAAGGCACAGAATTAAAAAAAAAAAAAAAATGCACAAAGCCAGTACTTTGTGAAATTGTAGAGGGAACCAGCCTGCCAGCAGGCTGATGAAACACTTGAGATAAAGTAGCATAATCAATAACAATGCTGCACCTTTAAAACCAGCAAGTACAACGCGATCAATTCATATCTGGGTGAAGTAGCGTAATAAAAATCCGCAACTACAATGAGCTAATTTAATGACACTTTATCAAGCACTCCCATTTCCAACCACTGTTGTTCACGGCAGAATGAAGCCTGTGTAAAAATATGTCATGAGTCAATATGGCATTCTACTGAAGAGAAAAGACCCACATCATTAAAATCTTAAATAAGCTTCCATTAAATAAAATACATGAAATTAGCTCCTTCAAAAGAATTTAATTAGTCAACACATGCAGGTTGAACTCACAATCTGCCATTGTGGTCTTTTAAGCCGCTCGTTTTCTTAAAGCTTTGTCACAAGAAGGATATTTTTTATTGTTATTATTTTTATAGTATGGTGGGAAACCACAGTTCCTTTATGAAAAGGACAAAGTATCCCTTGCAAACAGCAAGACACATTTTCATTGCTGCTCTGTAAAGAGCACTGCCTTGTTAAGGCAATTTCAATCATTTTATGCATCTTCATTAAGTCAGAGATACGGTTCAGCTTTTCACAGAGAAAAACCTCAGCAGCTGCAGAGAAAAGGAGGGACAACAGATTCTTAAACAGAAAAGAGAAATTACCGGTTATCTAGCTTGAAATGAAGCCTCTGGGAAGCCCCATCTGCAGTCTCAGTCATTACAAATCACAATAATTACGTGAGCTCTCAGCCCATATATAAAATTTCAATACCTATGAAGAGCTGCAATACTGCAATGTCCACAACACAGAAACATTGCCAGCTCATTTTGCCAGGCTTCAGGCTACTTGTAACACCGAGAGAAGATGAATCAATAAAATGTTATCAGTAAAACAGTTTGATTCCTGCACAGTTAAGCGCACGGCCACTTCTATATTTCAATCCCCTCAGGTCAATATAATTTTACACAGTTACCCAATTCGCAGCAGTGAAATGATACTGGTAGATGTTTCAGATATTCTAAAGCACTTATTTCTACATGGTGGGGAAAAGAAAAAAAAAAAGGAAAAAAGCATCTCTTGTTTCCTATCTGGTTCAAAGCTGAGTTTTTGGACCGGTCTTAAATACAACTCTTTACCCCAGCTCCAGCAAATCAAGTCCCTCTGAACAGTTCCCTCAGCCAAATCCTGGGTGTCCTATTCACCCAGTGCTTAAACAGGCATTTGGGAAGAAAAACAAGTCAAATCTGGATTTGGCCTTTCATTTGAACTAAATCTGAGACATGAAATAAGATGTAATTTCTGCCTACTCAAGAAAATCAGTCCATTTAAGCCAATTGAACTATTCACCAATAAATTCGGCTAAGTTAGTCACCACAAGGGCTGGAGAAACTCTAAATGCTGCTGACAAAGACTAACTGCACAGTTAATACAACATTTTGCCTCATAGCCAGATAATTCTTCATGCATACTCTGAAATTCCAGCTTCCCACCTGGGTCTACAATAAAATAATGCCTCAGGTTAATCACATACCTCCAGAGAGCTGCATTTTTTGCATAAATAAGAGCAACAAGTGTGCTTCCAAACCCAAGGAAGAAATAATCATATCTAATAAACTACAGTGCTCCAGAGACAGGGAATACTCATAAGGAACCTCTTTTTAGATACAAGTCCACCTTCCTTGACTTAACTTGACTCCTAATGAAAGAGTGTAAATCTATTACTGCACCAGCCATGGGCACTGTGAAGTCAAAGGCAACTGATTTCAGCTGGACAGGACCTTAGTCCCAAAAAGCCAGAAAAACCCTCAATTTTATTTCAATTTATTTCACTCCCAATTTCATCTCATTTGTTTGCTTCATTAACTCCTCACTACAGACAACACCAGCGCACTCAAAGGTAAGAAGTATTTTTTGGGTTTTTTTTTATTGTAATAAAAGACTGCTTATTCCCATATTCAGTTCTCAGCAAAAGTAATGAACATTTTAATAACAAGAAGATCCATAAAGGAGCATCTTCCCTCCTGTCACAGCTCTTTTAAAAGGCTTAGTTAATCTTCAATATTAAAGGATGGTGGAAATATCTGAGGGACAAAGTTCCCTGGTTTATATGGCGCAATTCCCCTGCCACATCTGTCTTCTTGGGAAATTACATGGATTTCCCAAATACTGGCACTAAATTTTTTAGTAGTTTAAAAATTAGCAGAAAAGGCCCAATTGCCAAGAAATAAAGCACACGAATTTATGGAAAGACAAAGCTGCACTAACCCATTAATTTTTATATTTTGTTATAGCACCAAAACTGTTCTCATTACTTTCTTCTGAACAAGTTTCATAATTGCAAATTCTCAGACAGTAAAACTTAAGTCATCTCCATACTCTGCTTTCCTCCTAAATAATGAGCCAACCACCACAGACACACACAGGAGGAAGCAGCCTGTCTATTTTACTAGAAGACTGAGCTCATGAAAATCCAACTGCATCAATCCTTCTTTTATTATTCTTTCAAACTTCCCAAATCAAATAACTTTCTTGAGCTTGGCTAGAGCCTCCTGAATAGAAATTCCACTGGGGAAAGAGGTTTTAGATTAACAGCACAATACATTCAGAAATCAATAGATAAACCCTCTGTGCAGCAGCACTACCAGAGTCCAAGAGACTGAACCAGGGCTCAGAAAATAGAACAAACCACTCAGAAACAAATTTCCTAATCTGCCCACTTATGTTTTTGCACTGAAACCAGCAACATGAACTTCACCTCTGCATCACACCCAGAGAATTATTGCCTGATGTTCTGAATCCAGAATACTTTTTATTTGCAAAAATATATTCATCTTTGCATTAAAACCAGAGGGTTTTGTTTGGTGGTGCTTTTCTTTTATTTTTAGACTACAGAGATAAAGCTGAAAGGCAATAATGCAACTCCAAGATAACCACATGTGGGGTGCCCATCCTGATATAATGCAAGCCCCTTAAAGCCATAAAACAACATGATTAGAAGTCAGGTGAGGGAGAAGGGACAGAGTGAAGCTTCTAAACTTAATGTGAAAATTCTTTCAGCCTGGTCTCAACTTCACTCCCAACACCTGGCTTGGACAGGATCAGCTTAGATTGTTCTCTATGCTGGAAGCAGGATGGCTCTTACTTGATCTGTTTGACCTTTTCTTTCCTCATTAACAGCTGCTTTCTCCATTTGCCAGAGTCCTTTTTTGCAGTCATGAGGATTGGAGGGGAAAGGGTAAATCCGAGCAAGAGCAGTACTTGGCCAAACACAGTGGGACCAGTTCCACTGCGAGCTGCAGTTGTGAAGCCCAACTGCAGAGCCCAGCAGAGCTGGCTCTGCTTTGGAAATACACAAAGCCAGCAGCTGCCAGGGAACAGAAAACATGCTTCTGCCTCTGCCCATGTGCCTGTTACAGCAGTCACAGGCATCTCAGCTCTGTAGGATGTGATCAGGGCACAGCTCACCACAAAGGGCATCTCCCCGCTGCACCCCCCTGGTTCAATTCCAAACCTGCTCAGATCAGACGAGAAATGTACCTGCACTGAGACACAAAGGGAAATGGATTTCCCCAAATTTTGGTAAGCTGGAACAGCTCTGATGGCACAAGCCCCCAGCCTCACAGGTGCTCCTGTTGTGTTATATTCATGAAATCCCGCACTCGTTATTTATTATCCTGCATTTCTGTAAGGCAAAGGTAAAGAAACGTTGCCATGACAAACACACACAGTGGAGTTTTCACGCTAACCTGATCCCCATGATGTCCCTTCTCTCCATTAAAAGAGCCCCACTTTAGTATATCTCAACAAGACAATCAAAATATTTTCAGTCCTGCTGCCGTGAGCCTCACAAAGGGGCCGATCGCCAAATCCAAAAATCCTCTGCAGCGAAGCAGAAGAGCTTTACACACAGCCAGACCTCTCAGATGCCATGGGCTAGGATACCATGTTATAAGGCTGTAAAACTATGGCCTGTGGCTCCAGTCCAGCCTGCAGAGTAATTTAATCTAACTCACAAAGAAATCAGGAAAATGGCCTCTGCTGTGCTGAATCAGCAGTGCTGGAAGCCGTGCCACCCTCTATCAGCTCGTAAGAGAGTGCTTTGTCCACGGTGCCAACTCTGTGTAGAGCAACTATTGGGCAGAAGAAAGGACCAGCAGGAATATTTTGTGCCAGATTTTCAGTAGATGTAAGTCAGAATACTTCCAATGACTTAAGGAGCTGCACCAATTTACATCATTTCAGGATTATAAGGATTTACATCCACTGGAAGTTTCACTTCTCTTTTTTGGTCTTTTAATTAAAAGAATGGTGTAGACTTGGCAGCAGTACGAGCCTTCAAGAGACTGAGATTTGGGAAGGATCCTGAAAAAGTTTTAGGCCCAGGGAATGGCAATAAGCCATTTTTAGTTTAAAAAGATACAGTGGCCAAATTGAAATTCACAGGATGTATATAAATTCTGATCTATACATGAGCAATATACATAAGCATATATTTTCACTCGTTACACTGGAGCTCCCTAAATATAACAATGGCAAAAGAACAGCAATAAATGAAAACTTTGTTCATTCAATCTGGTTATATATCATGAAAAACTATCAGCACAGATGTTATCCCTATTTATGAGTCACAACCAGCGCCAAAACAAATGCCATGTATTACTTAATTTTTTCTCCTAACTGCAAGTGCCAAAAAAATGACTGCCACTGGGATTAGGAAAAAAACACACAAGTGGAAAAAACCAGGGGGTACTGCTCCTGAGGAAGGGAAGCCAACCAGGCAAACTTTGGTTTGCTCTGGTTTCCAAATAAACTCAGAACGAGCACAACACGTCTTGCAACCTCAGAGCAGTTTTGGTTGCTCATCTGCTCACCTCTCAAGGAAAGATCCATCATAAACTTTAAAAAATCTGCCCAAAACCACCCTCAGAAATGTGCACACATCTCACTTGTTTCCTATAGATGACCATGATGGGGAGAGAACAGAAGGAAAGGGGGAATCTGGTGCCTGAGATCCTGAAATGGGGAACAGATTGATGCTTTGAGACCAAAAGTGAGCAGGACTCGTAGGTATGGCCAGGGGCAGAACTACACACAGTTGCTCTTCAAGCTGTTTCTGTGGCACAGTGACCCACTCCCAGCCCAGCTGAGCCCTCAGGGACACTTAAAAATAGGTTTATAAATAAACAGGCCACTGTTACCAGTGCAGTTCAGCTGATGCGTTACACAAGAACTTAAAAATAAACTGTTCCAAAAGCCACCTCAGGAAAGCAAAACTCAAGCCAAAATGCCTCTGTGTTGAAGAAATGCAGCCTCATTCCATCATATCTTTTTCACTACTCACCTCTGAACAGGTCAGTTTTAAATCTCCTTCTTCCAACGAGTCCAATTTAAACATGTTCTTCAAAGGCTTCTGCAATTTTAGAAGTATTAAATTTTATACCTCCTAAGCTATTTATTAGCTGAGGAAGTACTTAATTGACATTCACCAGATATTAACTTTTTTGAGCATGTGTTACAGATTTCAATATATAACCTTGAGGTTTTTTCTTTACTTTTTGTTTGGTTTGTTGGTTTGCTGGGTTTGTTGGTTTGTTTGGTTTTTTTGTTTTTCCTTTTCCAGGACAGCTCTCCTAAGAACAGGTTTCTCAGTGAGTGGATTCCCTACAAATTCCTCCTGGAAGTGCAGACAGATATACTGCAATAAAAGACTGCTCACAAGGGACCCCAATGCAGATGAAAGGTCAAAAAACCACTTAGACTGTTAATAAACTGTTGCAGAAATATTGTCTTTGCTGTAAGTCTCCACAATTTGCACCACTTCTGGCGTTGTCCAACATGAACCCTGGCACAGCACTTTTGTGGGGTCCCCAGGGCTCCAGGCATTCCACATCTCTTTTTCCCACCCACCCTTATTTTAATTTTCTACTTTTTTTTCCAGAACAGCCTCACTCCACAGATGTTGAACTCTCCCTCCTACAGGTGCATTGCCAAAGGACACAACTGCTGCATTAACAGAACTTTGCTTCACCATCACGTCTCCCAGGCAATGAAACTTGCTCTATTATTGCACAGGTAAAATTGGCTGTGCCACCATTGCTCAGTTCTGCTGCTCTTTCACAGGATACAGCCAACATTATGTCTCAATTCACAGCAGGAAGGGAAAATAAAACTTTGTTTTATTGAAAATGCAGGAAAATTCCTTCTGGTAAAACACCTCGTCTGCACTGATCTCTGCCAAAACACCACAGTTAATTCAGCACTCACAGGAATTCCCTCAGTGCTGTGCCCTGGGTAATCAGGGAGCAGGGTGGGATTAAACCTCTGCTAACGCCAACCCAGACACTTCTCACTGCCCACACAGCCCTTCTCTGGGGGCTTCACAGAATTGCTTAGGTTGGAAACGCCCTCTAAGATCATCATTCACTGACCCACGTCCCCAAGTGCCACATCCTCATGTTTTTTAAATCCCCCCAGGGATCGTGACTCCACCACTTCCCCAGGCAGCCTCTTCCAATGTTTAACAACCTCTTTGGTGATGAAATTTTGCTACTGCCCGACCTAAACCTCCTCCCCTCCTTCTCGTCAGGAGGTCTCAAAACCACCCGGTACAACTGGAGCAGTTTGCTTGTCAGCAGATCTAGCAACCAGCCTTTCAACTTTGAATTTCTCTTATATCTGAGACTTCAGGCAAACAGAAAAAAAAAAAAAAAAAAGGGCAGAAAAATCTTTCAGTAAACTTTGCACAGAGATAATCAATCTCCTATTCAGTTATTTGAACAGGCATCTAGAGTTTAGCGTTCCAGAGATCACTGAACTTCTCCTGATGAGGGTCTCTTCTTGCAGTTTGAAAAGAGGATGGGGAAATCCTTGGGTGCAATCCAAACCTTTTTGATAGTTGCAGTCCTTGAATATTTCATCACTCCAAGTCTTGCCTGGACCTATAGATTCTCCTTCATCCTATCAACCATACACATATTTTTCTTCATCCTCATCCTGTCCCTTCTCTGCACAGGCAAAGGAAAAATCCAAACAACATGAAAAATCCTTTTTTTTTTTAATATGCCATTTACCCACATTTGCTTTATCCTCTACAGAGGACCAAAAGGAAGCTGAATCAACTGAAAAATGTTCAGAAGCCCATAAAAAGGTAAATAAGTGAAAGTTTAATTTCCAAAATAATTCAGGCACAAAATAAAAATATTTAAGGCTTATGGAGATGGGAAAAACAGTTGCCTTTCATGTGTAATCGTGTAAACCTGTTTAGAAGGGAGCAAAGCATCCAGCCAGCAACATCAGACTCCTAAAAGACAAGTGGCAGCACACACAGGATCTGAAACAATGACTTTTTCTGACTCCCCAGGGAAGGACTTTTACTGGGAGCAAAATACTGGAAATTCTCCAGCCCAGCTCTTTTTCCCCTCTAAATTGAGATGCTCCAGCAGATTTTAGCAGAGAGTCTCTTCCTTGAGCACAGGGAGCAGCAGGCATCTGCCTTTCTTCAGTTACCAAAACACACAGGCGTGATGGGCAAAATTAAACAGAGCTACTAAAGAGTAAAATATTTAAGTGTGGGCTAGGCCTCCTAAGATGCTCTGTGAATAATACAGATCTGTAAAAACAGGCAGTGCAACGCCCAGCTGGTTTGTGTGGGGCAATCACCTCGTTTTCCACACCTTCCAAGATGAGCTGGGAAATGGGAACACAGCAAAGGTGGAAAGCCCCAGCCATCAGCGGAAATAGATTATACCAGAGCCCATACTCCACATACAGGTGCAACGCTGCCATTTACTGCTTTAGCTTTAATTTAATCCTGTTCTTTCAGCTCATGTCGGGATTAGTAACAGCTCTCTCAATAAAAATGTCTTTTACTAAGCAGACCTCCAGCATCCTGAGGAAAACCAACCTGAAAATTTTGTCCTGTACCCTGGACACACCTCTGGTCCAGCAGCTGAGTTGGGGCATTTAAACAACGCGACCGGGCAGAGAATTCCAGCAGTCCTTCCCCTCCAACAGCAACAGCATTTTATTTAAATTCCATGAACCTGGCCTAGGCTTTTAACCTGGAATGTCTCCAGATGGTGAAAATTCAAAGGTCCCAATGTTTGTAATTCTCATAGAAGTTGGGCAAAGTACTGACACCTGAAGACATTTGGAATTGTGTTCCTACAGATCCCCGATAGACAACATCAAGACATCAAAGGCTCAGCTCACCAAGCCACCATTTCAACTTTAGTTACTGAAATAACTTTACCCAGAGCATGTTTTGATGGTGCATGGTCAGAGCAGAAGGCTCTATCACATGGGCTCTGCCACAGCCTGTTTTGAACTGGGTTTGTTCAATCCTTTATTAACAGAACAGATAAAGGAATGCAGCATATGCTTGTTACATCTGCAAACCATACACGAGCAGGATGCGACTGCAACGCGGTTGGATGTCAAGATTAGAATTCAAAACAATCCAAACCAGTTAGATAAGGCTGATGATAAAAAAAAATAAGATGTAATTCAACAGAAGAGGAGCAAGGTAACACGATTCAGCAGGATTAATCAACTACACATATAGAAAATGACTGGTAGATAGCAGTTCATCAAAAAACGATGTGGGAGGTTATACTGGATCACAAGCTGAACATGAGTCAACAGGATCATACTGTTAAGAAAAAAAGCAATCATCACATTAGATAAATCAAGTGGAGTATTGCCTGCAACACTGGCGAAGCAATATTCCCTGTCTGTTCAGCACTGTGAGACTTGGCTGGCAGTGTCACATCAACCTGGAGCATCAAGTTAGTAGCAAAAATAAGGGCTCCAAGGAGGGAGTCAAGCACGACACACAAGAGGGAACAAATGAGAGGTTCAGCCTACGGAACCTGAAAAAAATATTTTCAAGTGTGTTGGGGGGAGAAAAAAAAAAAAAATCAGCAACTGTTCTCTGTGCCCATGACAAATACAAACAGGTTTAAACTGCATCAAGAGAGCTCCAGCTTAAACACAGAGGAAGGAAAGGGGAGCAATGCAATATATTGGCTTTGCTCCCCACCCATGGATCTTCAAGCCCCCATCAGGGACAAACCTGTTCCAACGGAGCTGCTCGTGCCCTGGGGAAGGAGTGTGCACTAGAATCCTCCTGGGCTCCTCCAGCCCTGGTTCTGAGTCCAGGAAACACCAACACACAGGTCCAGGAGACACCACAAACAGCTCTCGGTGACATCAGTGATGCTCACTGACAGAACTGTGGCATTTATACACAGTTATCTATTCATCCCCACTGACTAGAGCAGGACCAAACAGGTGATTAAATTTCATACTTTAAACCAGTCCTGACTTGCACTTTATTACCTGTAGCAATTTCTTTATTTTCCACCATCTTCCCAAGCTTGTTTTTCTTTCATATACCAATAATTCCAAAATGCTTTTCTTGCTACGTGATGAAGTCACAGACATTTGTTTCACTGACCTGCCTCTCATGATTCTCTAGACATGAAGTGACAGAGAGGGTTGAGACATAGCTTTGTAGGAAACAGTTTTTGTAATCCTGACTATTTATCTTCAGATAATTGCTACATTCATAATTATTTTAAAGACAGTTTAGTTTAATAAGGATTGGAATTACTACGAGACAAACTCATTGTAACAAAATTTTAGACTAAAAGTAATTTTTGTGACTAACATCTGAACTGCTAGGAAATTGTGATTTATAATAGGCATACTAATAGCCTTTAATGACTGCAGTGCTTCTGGGTATCACTGAAAACAGACGGGCTCATTTCAAAGCAGAAAGGGCATCTATTGTATTTTTTTTCTCCTTCATGGGTGGCCCATACATATCTTCAGGGTCCTTGGAGGAGCTTCCAACACCCCCACTGTGCGTTGCACACGGTGGCTGCCATTACCACGCTCATGTTAATGGGCTGCAGCTGATGTGACCCCTCCGAGCAGCAGCACAACCAGCACAGGCTGAATTGCTGCCACTGGCTCTCTGCGACAGAGCGCTGGCAAGTGGCGAGGAACAGCGGCAGCAAAGTAGCGAGGGCACAGCAAAAAGTAATTAGAATTTTGTGTTGGAAGGGAACAGGAAACGGGAATCTGGATGCTGCAGCCCGGGGTCACGAGGCACGGGGCAGCAAGCGCGGCTGCCTGTTCCCAACGACAGTGCAGCCCATATGCCAGAACATTTGCCACTTCCCGCTCCCTCTGTGCAACTGCAATCCAAAATTATTAAATAAATTAGGGATAATGAATATAAACAAGAAAAATCGCAAGCCTGTGGCAAAAAGAGATCTTGCTCAACCCAAGTATTTTTCATGTGGCAGAGAACTTGCTTAGGAAATAAAACATCCTCCTGAAATAAGCGAAGTAGCCGGTTATAAGGCAAATATTTTGGGAAAACAGAAACTCTGCATATTCTCTTTCATTCTTCTAAAAATAAAGAGGAAACTGAGTGCTTTTTCAATATAAGTGCAACATTTCCTTATGCCAGGAGACAAACTCTGCCTAGGTTAAGTCTGGACATTAATGGAAGCGAACAGCTGAATGCTGGTCCCTGGTGTTTCAATTATTCCCTCTTTAGAGGTTGTGCTTCCAAGAAATTAAAAAAACACGATTTCCCAGTAAGGACCATGTTTTGCAGGCCGCTGCAATGTTTTTATTTAATGCTGTTTGATGTGCTTTTGCAGAAAAGTTCATCCCTCTGCCTTCTCATCTGTTCACCTGCAAAGTGTTTCGAGGGTCAGAGCCCAGTGGAGGCTGCGGAGCTGCCTGCCCCAGCCCCTGCTCAGCACAGGGTCAGCCAGAGCAGGCTCCAGGACCATTTCCAGTTGGGTTCCAAGTATCTCCAAGGACACAGACTTCATGGCATCTCTGAGAAACCTCTCCCAGTGTGACAACCCTCTCACGGAAAGTTTCTTCCCACATTTAAGTGCAATGTCCTGCTTTTCAGCGTTTGTGCCCATTTTCTTCTGCCCTTCCTCTGTGCACCTCATCTCAACACACTCTCACAAGGAATTTATACACAATTATAAAGTCTCCCCCTGAGACTTCTCTTCACCAGGCTAAACAATCCCAGCAATCTCGGTCTCTCCTTTCAAAAATACTAATAAATAAATATTGAAATAAAATATCAAAACCAATCTATCACGGCATCCTGAGCAGTAAGAAACCCCTGCCATGGCAGGGCTGGCCAAGGACACTTCTGGGTTTTACCTGGGGTCACATAGGCACCAAAAGGAAAATTGTATGTGAAGCCAAATCCTCTTCAGAACCTTTGGCTAGGGCACAAAAGGTTTACATACACAAAAAGGGATACAGATCAATTCCATCGAGCCTGCAGAGATTCCTCCTGCAGTGCTCCACATCAGGATCCTGGAGAAATCTGTCTGGAATCCCTGGCACAGGTTCATCCCAACCCCCTTGTCAAACCACTCAAAGCTGGAGTTCCCAGAGTCTTTGCTTTTCAAACACCACTTTCTGGTCTTAGTTCTTACCACTTCCATTTGCCTGAAAATAAAAAATTCCACTTGATACAGCGATGGCCCTAATTCTGAATATGCCAGTAACCTCAAATCAAACAGAAACTCCCTTCTTTCCCTATGTTACTCAAATTCATTCTATGAGAAACATTAGGCAGCAGATTTCCAATGAAATCCTATCCTCTGTAGTTTTAATCTCTTCTTGCCCTTCAAATAAGACTTTTAAGTATTATCTATATTGCTAAAATATTCTATGAGATGAGCACATGGCCCATGCTGCTGTCAAACCAAGTACTTCCCCAGCCTGAGTTTGCAATGAAATAAGCTCCCTCTAAAAAAACATGAGACTCATTTCCAGGGTAGAAATTAAGGCAGAAGGAGGCCTGCACATAAATATCAGTGAAATTAGGCAATGAGAACTGGCATTAGGTCAATGAAAATTAAGCAAGAAAATATTTCACTGCTAGAATAAATAAGTTTCAATTGCCACATGCAAAAACCATAATTTCCAGAATGCTTTCAGCGTCTGCTCTGGGAGATCAGAGCTCATGAGCTCTGTCAGTGACAGGCAATTCCTGTACAAAGAACTGACTTTAAAATTAACATTTTCTAACCTTAAAAGACCTAAAATGATCAGCTTAGAGTTCAAAACAACAGGTATTTCACAATAAATAACTAATTGATACTGTTCCAGACATAGCTTATTTCCTAAAAGCCTAAGCATAAATAAAGAAATGAATAAATTATTCAACAGAAATTGTTGTTTCATTTTCTTCCTTAATACCTATTTAGAGTGCCTAATTTGAAGCAGTGCAATTCTCTAACAGAAAAATCCCTAAAAAGAGAGAGAAGCTTCAAGTCTGTTGTTGGAGAAGTTGATTTATTCAGATAAAAATCAGTTAACTCCCCAGAATGCAGAAAAAAGTAATTTTGCTTGGGTTTGAGGAATTTGGTTCAAAGCTCTCAGCTAGAAAGCAATATATACAGTTATTAAACAGTGTAAGGGGATTAACTCTACAGAGTGTTATTGACTACTCCAGTCTCATTAACTGCAATTTTATTTAGATAAAAATGTCATCTTAAACATCATTTTTGTGTCAGAAGTTAGATCTGAAGAACAACATTAAAAATACATAGGCATCAGCAGCTCCCCGATCTGCAGCAGCTCTTTCTGGGGTCTCCCCTGGAACTCATGATGGAAATTACGGTTTTGATTTGCAATGTGCCCATCACGAGAAACTGCTTTTAAAAGCAGTTGTCCTGCAGAATGCGAAAAGTGTTTTCTGAGAGGCAGCTTCACTGGAGCATGTACAAGCTGAACACAGAGAGCTGATGCCTGTCTGCCTCTCCTTCCTCCAAGAAAGGAAGGAAGGAAGATTAGGGAAAGAGTTCTGGGTTCCCAGTGGACACTCTCCTACTTCCAGATTTTATTAGGGAACTGTGAAGCTAATTACATGTACAATAACTCCAGTAACTGCTTTCCATGCAGAATCACAGACCAGAAAATAATGAAAACATGAATGGAAAAACCTCTCTGCTTTTTTCAACTCTGGGCAGCTTGGAGAAGGCACTGGCTATTCCAGGAGGCTGCAGCAGAGCTGCTGCAAGCACCAAGCAGCCCTCAAGACGTGCTCAACAACCCCACCAAACACCAGAACAAATCCCAAGGTCCCTCAGGCTCTTCCCTTTCCAAAAGCACCCATAGGTCACACCAAAGGGCACCTGGAAGACACAGGCACAACTGCGGGCAGGGAAAGCCTCAGACATCCCCACACACTCTTCAAAGACAGACCTTGACCTGCCTGTGGGAGCCAAGCTCCTGCCAAAATCAACAGCAGAGGGGTACCTGGGTATTTTCTGGACTCTAAACCCAGGAAAAGTGGGAAGCCTACACCATCTACACCATCCTGCACTACCCCATGGGATTGTGCATGCTGGGCTTCTTTGGTCTATGCAGTCAATACTTTCTAAACATTATTCACAGCCTTCCTAAGTTTTAATATTGGATGTGGTGAGGGCTGAAAAGGATGGAGGTTTTGAAACCTCAGTGGGGAGAACAAAAAGCTTTTGACCATGAATAACATCCTACCTCTAAAAAACTTACAAGAGATGGTCTCCATAGTGAATTCTTATTTAAAAAAAAAAAAAAAGAGAGGTCCTTCAATAAATCTTGTACATATTTTGTTTGTTTCTAACCAAAAATCATGCTACTAAAAATCCTAGAATGGAAGCAATTACATTTTTATGCATTTGCATGAGCTTGGCTACCTTTGGTTTCATACACTTGCTTAGAGCAGAACATGCTGGCAGAGTTTATTCATCTTCCCATATGAAAACAAACTGTGCTGCCACGCACTTGTCCCCAAACGTAGCTGCCTACGCAAGTGAAGTTACCCTGCTCCATCAGCACAGGCACTGCTTGGGCTGGGCAAAGACACATGAATCACTGCAGATGAAGGGATGCACAGAAAAACAAAAAAGTGGCTGTACCTCTCATCTGCTTGTGTTGTCTGCTGCGAGTTGTTTTGTTTAGGTGTGTTTGAGAGGTGCTGGAGCTGCGGTGGGACTACGCTGGAGAAATAACACATGCAACACCCTGATGTCATTCCACCCACTCCCAGTTGCCACAGCCTCACAGCATGCCAATTAAACTTGAACTTCTAATTTTGAAAAAGTCTTCTTTTATTAATTATAATCTTAAAAAACACTACAAAAAAATAAAAAAGGGCATAAAGCCAATAGCAAGAGTATCATATTGCACACCACTTTCAGCATCCTACTCCTTCTTTCCATCCTTCCCCAAGAGGCCACTGGTGATCATCACTCCCAAACACTGAGTTCACATCAGGGATCAGATCCCCTGGGACATTGCTGAACTGCTTCAGCGCAGCCCCACATGTCCTTGCTCCCCACTCCTCAGGACCAATGTTCTCACCACGATCAGTTAACATGAATAATTAACAAAGAGGAGAAGATCCCCGTGCCGCAATCGTCCTCTGCCATACTGCAGACACGGAGATCTTTCCCTTAGGCTAAAGAAGAAAATACTTAACAAACCCATCTTAAACATTATCACGCATCAGTGATCAAGACTAAGTTTATTATCCTGCAAACAAAAACAAAGACAAAAAAGTATAACAGATTACACCCCAGTAACTTTCATTAAGAGATGCACTGATGGCATTTCTAAGGAAGACAATGGCTCCACAAATCACCTCAGCTCACACCCCATCATCAGGCCACAGTGTTGGCAGTGATGTGCAGTGTGTGGTATTCGTGGCACTACTGGGGAAAACTATTTTAAGTCCAATTAACATGAAATTTTTAGAATGCAGATGCTTTTCATTTATACATAAAACAAAATGCCATGACATTTCTCCCATCCATTTATCATAAACAAGTTAATTACTGTGTAACAAATAGCTCCTGCTAGAATCTGTATGTTTTTGAGCATGTTAGAGAGCTGACTCAGGCAAATAAGATGAACCACAAAGTAGCAGCTAATAGCTTACGGCATACTTATAATAAAACAATGACTCTGTAAAAGCTCTTGTTGTCAAATTAAGGCTAAGCTATTTCCATTGGAATAAACCAATTATAAGCAGTCATTATCTGTTTAACTTGATTCAAACCTAGAATACTATAAACACTTTCATTTTGATGCATTCATAACAGTGCATACATTTGAGAGCTGGATATTGCAAAGCTTAAAAGGGAAATGCTGAGTTTATTGCCACGCAGCTCATTCTGAACCATGGAACATCCAAACCTCCCCGTGTGGAGGAATTTCACCACCATGCTGAGGTCTGCATGCTCCCTGATTTCTGATGGACAAACCTTTAGGTATAGACTGTCCCAGGACTGCCCACCTCTCCTTCCTAAGGACAACATGAGCATTATCCATAAAAACCTCACGTTTGCTCCGTGAAATCCCCCGAGAGCCATCCCAGCTATACACACGCTTTTTCCACCCCCCAAATTCCATGAAAGCATTGACAGGTGAATTCCTGCCTACTTTTTCTTTTTTACTCAGGCAAACAGTCCCATTTGGCCTGCAGATGAATTACTGAATGCTGATGAATAAGATGGTGGTAGCTGGCAGCAAAGCTTTGCGTGGTAAGAGGGTGTGAAATAGTACATATGTCAATCTATCAAACATGATAATGTAAGCAATCTGAACCCATTTTTGGTCTGAACTATTGTACAATACTTCACCCAGATGGAAGAAAGAGATAAACATTTTATGCTTCAGACACATCAAGTGCTAGGAAGTAAAATTAAACCTAAACTGGAAAACTACCAATTTTACATGCTAGAGTATATATAAAGAACAACACAAGCATGAAGAAGAATTTTCTCGCCCATTATTGTAAAAATTAATTAGATATATTTGCTTCCTATGATAAACAACAGCATGTATTTGACTGTAGATTAAAAGGTGCAAAGATGATAGTTTACTCATTAGCAATCACAGTGCTTGCACTTTTTTTCTTCCTCCTTTTGTTGAGAAAACACTTATAAATCTCAAACTTGTGGAACTTGTGACAATGTTATCAGCACATGAATCTTACAAGTGCGCCATGGATACATTATGTCCCCAGGGCGAGTTCAGCCCTAAATCAGAGGCAGGTTTGCCATGACTAATGTAAAGCTACAACTGGTCCCTAAAGGATAAAATCAAATAGAAATATATTTTCATTCAAACCAACTTGACAGCCTGCGTAAATATAATTTCATATTTAAAAATTAGCAGTTAAACCAGAAATGAAATGACAGCCCCTGTGCTGTTTTGAAAGTCCCAGCCATCTAATGCCTCTAAACAGACCCTTCTGCTCCATCCCTGTTGTCCACCTCCATAAACACAGCACAATTGATCAAGCACTAAACTGCAAAAAACACTCTTCTGAGCAAATGTATTTATGACACGGCTTTCTACACTACTCAGAGAACATTTTTTATCAAATAATTTGCAAAGCTAAAAGAGCATGAAATCTACTCAGTTTCCAGACTGACCTGTAAAGCCACCTTCACGTTTGGGAAAAATTGCTACAAAGTGTGTAAACTACTGGTATTTGTTCTCTTTAGGGTTGCATATTCTTGGGCTTGTCCAGCTCAATTCCCTCTTTAGTTACCCTTCAAACTAAAAATAAACTCCCCAAGGCCTACTAATTAATGCCAGGCCAGTCAAGAGAATTCCTGAACAGCAACACTAAGACAACTGGGCACAGAAACAGAAGTGATTGCCAGCTCACGCAGAGCAAAAATGTCCAGTCCTGGATTCTGCTGAAGCCAGAGAGAACACTGACAACTCTCCCTCTCTTCTGAGAAAAATCAAAGTAACGGAGCAGGTGTTTGCTCTGGAGGAAGACAGAAATCCCAATTTTCTGGCAAAGACACATGCATGTGAGCAAAATGTGCTCAGGAAAACACTGCAGAGGGTTTATAAAGCCTTGAGTGGAGCATCAAGTCCTGATGTGCTCCCCAACTTCCTGGGGTGCTGGAAGGGGATTCTGATCTTCAAAAATTCACTTGGAATAAAATATTTTTCTGTGTCATGCAAATATAAAGTTTAATTATTTTTAACTTAAAAGGGAGACAGATCAATACACAGGATAATCTATTGGTATCTGGATTACGAAGACATAGAGTTTACAATCACAAAAGTGGTTATAATCCTGCAATTACTATAAAGCTAATTGGTAGTTTCTTTTCGCCTGTGTTTTCATGTTGTCAGTGGGGCAGTAATGAAAATGAATGCCACATTTGTGAACAGAATGTCTGTAGGCTTGTTTACCACATTTCCAACAACAACGTCTGCTTTATCATCCATTTCAAAGCAGAGATAATTTAGGGATCTTTGAATTTCATACATAAAAATACTTTCTAAAATATCAGATGCAGAGTTCCTTCAGACAGGGTGGGAGTGGGAGACTCAAGAGTGAAGTGATGACCTCGCATAGTATAACAAACAATCCACCTGAAGCAGACAGCACGCGGACTTGGAATGATTCATCTGTATTCAAAACTGTGCTCAGGTAAACCACTTAGTGTTTCATCCTCCTACAAACATAATTCTGCAGACAATTTCACCATCAAAACCAGCATCTTTAAGCCTCCTTTCACCTCCTGAAAATACAGTTATTGCAGAAGCTATTAAGCTTTTTATTCCACTTACCTTTGAGTAACTTCTGCCCTTCCATGATGCTCTGGGAGATGAATGCTGCGTAGTCTTGTTCTGAGAAGCCAGGCTTGCATGCGGGTCTAACTGTAAGATCCCCATTGTGTGCCTGCAAAAACAAAACAGGGAAAATGCACACCATGACTTTTGTCATTTGGGAAAACGTTTTGCACCCAGTGATGAAGTGTTTAGGCATGAGCAAAACCTGAACAGTAAAGCAGTGTGCAAGCAGAAGTTGCTTGTCTTAGAGTGCCTATCTGTTGGAGTGGATCCATACTGTAGCTGCAAAAAATAAAATGGGCCAGCGATAGCTGCCTGACTACAAGAGAGCATTGTTTGTAGGAAGGCTGGAATACTGGGCACTGTCAGAAAAGGGGAGGAAACAAAGAGCAGCAATTCATCAAGGCGCCGTGCTCGCACTGGAGACACGCAAAGGCCTGATGTTGCAACATCCAAATCACTGAGGTTTGCCACTGAGAAACTGGGCAGACCCCAGGATGCGAGGGGGAGAAACACAGGAGCCGGTGACCCGGTGGGGACACCCTTCCTTCCCCTTCACCCTGCAGCAGCACCCCAGGCTCTGCCTGCTGCTGCCTCTGGGACCCTCCAGGCTCTGCAATTGCCCCGGCAGCGGGAGGGGATGGAGGGGATCCCAATTAAAAACGTAACCATGCACAGTCTCGTGCACAACGTGCCAGCACCCAGAGGGAAGCAGCCAACTAAACACTCAGCTGCAACTTTGGACTGAGCAGAGGATCCAGCCCCCGCCACAGGGACAGGGCAGTCCAGTCACAACAGCCCAGGTTCCTTGGGATTCCCCGGCAGGGAAGGTCCCAGACCCCAGCTCCA
Source organism: Eulacestoma nigropectus (assembly GCA_013397775.1). Lineage (NCBI taxonomy): Eukaryota > Metazoa > Chordata > Aves > Passeriformes > Eulacestoma > Eulacestoma nigropectus. The sequence continues at coordinate 66,379 of VZTE01002665.1, read as the reverse complement.
AAGGAACTCGCTGACAGCACACAAGCCCGTGATTTATGCCTAGCGAGCGCCAGGTGATTTACGCACTAACAAGTGCTGGTGGCAGGGGATTTCTAACGCGCCCGGGCTGTCGGCAGAGCCAGCCAGAGCATCGCTTAGCGATGCTGGCGGCACCTCCGACGCCTCCAGACCCGGCAGCGCCGGCTGAAGCCGGGGGACCGGGAGCGGCGCTTCCCCGGCAAAGTGCAACTCCGGGCGTGCATCTGCCTCCCCGGGGGGAGCATCGCAGCCCCCCCGGGCCCCCCGAAACACTCCCGCACACAGACAGCGCTGCATTAGAGAGACGGAAGGGAAGCGGAGCGAAGGGTCCTTTCGGAGGAGCTTAGTAAGCAGTACACAAGCCAATGTTCTCGGCTGAAAATCACGCTCGGCAGACGGATGCCAGCTACTGCATGGGAAGCGCAAGGAAGCGGCGGCTCTGTTGGACTCTGACCGCGGCTGGCAAGATGTTGCCATTAGGAAACATTTCAAAGGGTCTCACCGAGGATAGCGGGCTTTGAATCTGAGATCGCCCCATTATTAGAGCGATGCTCGCCAGACGAGAGCGCATCGGGGCTATTCCTGCGCACCCACCAGCCTCCCCAGGGCTCGGGACATCCTCACGGATTCGACTTGGCACCGGGGGATTGAGGCAGAAGAATAAGCGGCTCTTGTTCCTGCAGCCAGCCCAGCCCGAAACCCAGCAGCCGCCCGGCTCGCTCTGTAACACCGCAGCCACGCGTTCAGGCGCTTGTTGATGTTCTACAGAAACCCCTCAATTTCAGGCGGCGTGGGAATAAAACCCTAAAAAATCCCGAACTTTTCAGACATCACCCGCCAGCACGACCCGGGCCCGCTCGGTGGCTCTACGGGCTCGTAAAAATAAAAGTTACGGGCTGCAGCGCGGCCGCGGGGGCTCCGCGGGGCTCGGAGCGGCTCCGCGCCGGGACGCGCCGCTGCCCCCGAAGTTTCTCCGGCGAGGCGCAGCGCGGAGGGCAACTTGTGCCGGTACAGCGGCGGCACCTGAGTCCCGGCTCAAAAAAAACCCAGCAACAATTAAAAACTGCAGAGCGGCGATTTGAAATAATAATAAAAAAAAAAAAAAGGGGGGGGGGGGG
>VZTE01002665.1:0-64768 GCA_013397775.1 Eulacestoma nigropectus | reverse complement strand
GATGATGGTGGGGATGGTGATGGTGATGGTGGAGGTGGTGGTGGTGGTGATGGTGATGGTGGTGATGGTGGTGGAGGACGGGGAAAGGGGTTCGGCGGCCGCACCGCCGCCGCTTCTGAGCTCCGCGCCCCGCCGAGCTCCGCGGCCCGCGGGAGCCTCGTCTGCCCGGAGAAGAAACTTACATGTCTGAATTGTCGGGAAAAGCTGATACATTCGTGGGAAAACAGAGCAAAACAAAACAAACCAACCAATCAGCGCATCCAGGCATGAAGGAATTTTGTCATAGAATCATCAGGGTTGGAAAGGACCTTGAAGGCTGGTTAGGGCACGGTGGTGATGATGCCAAGGTTGTGCTTTGATCCCTGCCATTCACTTAAGGGTTGGACTTTTGGACTTGAAGATCTTCTGTGTCCCAGCCCAGATTCTGTGATTCCCTGATCATCAAGTCCAACCATTAACCCAGCACTGCCACTGTCATGCCCAAACCATCACCCAGTGCCACATCCAGACACCTCTGAAACACCTCCAGAGATGGTGATTCCACAACCTCCCTGGGCAACCTATTCCAATGCCTGACCACCCTAACAGTGAACATTTTTTCTAATATCTGATCTCAATCTGCCATGTCTCAGTTTAAGGTCGTTTCCCCTTATGCCTGCTACTTGTGCCCACAAGGGAACAAGTAGCACATCCAGGGGAAAATTAATACAGCCCTGGAAAGATGTGCTTAGTGGGCAAAAAACCAACATGTCCAGGTGAAAACCAAGTGTATCCCATGAGGAAAAATAAGCGTGTCCACAGAAAAGATCTTTGCCCAGGGGTTGATGAGCATATCACGTGAGGAGAGCAGAGCCCAGGCTGTAAGGGAAAGGTGGTGTGGGGGAGTAGTAGCAAATCTACAAAAAATTACTTACTGGGGAGGAAAAAACCGATATATCCAGAGATAAAAAACTCAGGATAGGGTAGAGAAATGGATAGTGCCTGAATTGCTTCCTCAACCGTATTCGTGAACCAGCCTGAGCCTGGCTCTGCTTTTTTTAGAGGAAAATAGGCTTGTCAGGCCTAATCCACATCCACATCAGTAGCAGAGGAAGCTAACTCCACTAAACTAGCAAATTTCTGGTGTAAAAATAAAGGCAGCTCAACGCAGGGGCAGAAAGTGAAACTTCAGTCAGTCTCACAGAAAACTGAAAGCAGCGGTTTCAAGCAGAGCGTGGCTCCTGCTCTTTTCCTACAGCAGGACCCTGGCACCCAAATCCCGTCCTTTTCCTCTCCAGCTCAATGCCGCAAAGAGGAATTCCCAGGCACGAGTGTTTTGTGCATATAAATCCAACAGCAATTTGCATAAATAGATGCATATTATCTGACGTACGTGCGAAATCAGACATTGCAGCTGAGAAATCCGGCCATTAAACTATTCTGTTGGATTTGCACGTTTCCCAAGGAATGAGACACATAAATCCACTGGCTGCATCTTTGGCTATTGAGTAGATTTAATAGCATTGTGTTAACACCTAGAGAAGAACTGAGGCCTCATTGTATTGAGCTCTGTAGACAAGAATAATGAAAAGATTGTTCCAGCCCACCAATTTACAGTCTTAGTGGATTATGGGGTTTATTTTGTTTTTAAACGAGTGTTTCTGAGTTTGTTATGTAACATGAAATAAATCCCATCATCGTATTGAATTTAATGTAGACCCTTTTTTATGAAGCACTTCCACAGAGGCAGAAATAATCGAGCAAAAATAAATCCTTATATATATATATTAAAAAATCTATATTTTTTTCCTTTTATCTTTATCAGTTTCAAAGTTTGGAGCAGATTGTTCCAGGTTTAAGAGCAGTTGCTATTTAAGTAAAACTACAAGAACTCTCGGGAGACTACTGAGGATATTTTGGATTTGAGCAACTCCAGTGTGGATGTTCCTTTTTGAACACCTATGGCCAGTTATTTTGACTCTTGCTGGACTGCAGCTGTTGCTGTGCAAGTGCTCACTCTGCTCGATAACTTTGTTAATATGACAAGTTCTACAAGTATTGTCAAAATAAGTCTGACACCACAACAGATTGTGAAGAAAAGGCAGAGCAGTAGTGAAAAAAAAAAAAAATTGAATTCTTCAACATGTTTACAGTTGATTTCTAATCTGATGGCAAATTGATTTTTTTCCCAAACTAGTTTGCCATCCCTCTTTTCTAAGCTGTGGTAACAAACTCTGTGCTCGGGGAACGAGGCTGCAAATGCAGTGAGTTCTCAGCTGTGTTTCCAGTAACAGTGGCCGGTGTGAGACAGCAGGTGCCTCCCAAACTGAGGTGTTTCCAGAAGGAGCAGAGGAGAATCCAGATCCGTGTTCAGACAGTGGAAATCACTGGTTTATGTGTGTGGTTGCTTTCACTCTACCAGTTTCCTTCAACTCTTGACACTCCAGTTAATTTTGGAACGAATTACAGTTTTTCTAACTGATTAGCTACTATTTCAACTACCTCCTTGTTTGGTGGCACTTCACATGAAGTGCTTATAAAATGTCTTCCTTCAGATCTTTAAGGAAAATTAAAATATGCCATTTACATTTTTGTACCTTCTGAATTTTTCCCAAACTTTCAGATTGCAGGCCTGAGCTGGGCCTGAACATATGTTATTTGGGAGGGTTTGCTTCGCTTGGAGCCTGCTGGGAGACTGGTTAGGAATTGGTGTTCTGGCACAAAAAGGAAATAGGAAGCTCCACCATCTAACACAGGAGTGCTGCAAGATGTGGGTTTGGCGGGATGAAGACATTTAAGAGCGTACACATGCACAGTAAATCAACTTGCTAAACACCTCAAGAGCAAAACTGCTGATCCTAGGAGGCAACTTGCTGTAGTGCACAACACTCAAGAGAATAAAAGGCTCATAGATGAGACATCTCCAGAGCTGACTGTGCCAGGATAATGAGGAGCGCAGAGCACACGAGGGAGTTTTCCCTCCTTGATGCAAACATGTAATTCCTATTGACAGCAGTGGGAGTTGCACATCCATACCAAGGGGACAACAGAACCCTTAGTGGTGGAGATGAGTATCGGATGTGAGCTGTGCGACCACGGAGAGGGAGCCAGGGAGAGGGAGGTGTGATCACTGAGGGACAGTACAACATACAATAAAATTGTCAAGCAGCCATCAAGTATGTGAAAGCATGGGAATAACAAATTAAATGGACAGGAGGTGAGAAAACAGAGTCTCAAGAGGCTTTTGCCTTCCTATCTTAGGGCTGATATCTGAATTCCTCATCTGGGAAATATTCCCGCTGGCTTAACCCATTTAATTCTCTGACAAGTAAATATTTCACTGAACTCGAGTAAATAGTTGTGGCCCAGATGCCAAGGACAAAAAGTGGTTTTATTAAAAAGTGTGATAAACAAGAAGAAATTAAATTAATACTGTGTGCAGACCTTACTGTGGGTTTCTTCTGTATGATCTGGTGATTCTTGCTTTTCAAGTAGGAGACAGCTGTATGACCAGTGGTTTAGAGTCATTATTACTAATTTGGGTTCGTGTCAGAAGTAGTAACAAAGGACATAACTGGAAATAATGATGATTCTAGCTTGATAGATAATGGCAAATTATGTGTTTGTGACAGCAGTTCAAAAATAAGATGAATGAGAAATGCCTTCAGATTCAATCTGTATTTGGGATCTCCTAACAATGTGTAGAGAAGAGGGGACGAGAGAAACTGAACAGTGAAGTGAAATGTAAATCAGAGCTATGGAGAAATTAACAATCAGGAAAAGAAAAACTTCTACCAGATCTTGATGGAAACCAACAGAAGAAACAAAGGATGCTCCTGAGTCAGAAGACCACAACCACAGAAGGAAAATAGCTAACGGTAAAAGCCAGAGTTTGGTACATTTATATATATTTTTTTTAAGCAACTGCAACTGGAACTACATGAATGGTTGGGCACAGCTCAACATTCTGGATTGCTTATGATCTGGCTCCAGTACAAAATCTAAAGACAAAATGATGAATCACACAGGAGAAAGTGACTTGAAGAAAGAATCCACAAGAAAAGCCTGCACTGAACAGGAATGGGATATGCTTCAGTCTGAGCTGGTTTCATCCCTGCACGTGCTCCCTGTGTGCTGGAATGGTGGGGATGACACAGCCATCTCCCTGGTTAAACAGCTCTTTTGAAATCACATTTTCAGTCCTGCCAGACAGGCTGCAATGCCAAGGAATTTGAACCTTCTCTCTTTTACGCTACCTACTCATCCGCACGTTGTGGATCCAAGGGATTCTTCTTCCGGGCTGCTCATGCGAATGGCAATGAGGAAAACACAACTTCAGAGGCCCTGCACAAACCCTTCCTGCTCACTTAATTACACTGACCAAGGGAGGCCAACTTTGGTGCAGTCTGACCTCCAATTATGAGGCGCGCTGTGGTCTCCTCACTGAGCTGTGCAGGCATTAGTGGCAGCATGCCAGCAATGGCTATATTAAAATCAATTTGAGGCTCCCAATTCCGTGTCTCTTTCACCTCAGGTGAGGTAACACACCTTATACTAATGGAACTCTTTGTAAAATATTGTAAAACACAACTGACCTATGCGAAACAATTAACAGTTCTATTCTCTTTTTTTTTGGTCATTTTTTTGTATTCTTGCAAAAACAAAGAAAAAAAGGCAAAAGCAGACCGAGAGGCTTGATAGATCTGTATCTTTGCAGTGGATGGCAGTTTAAAGAAGGGATATTAAAAAAAAAAAAAAAGGGCAGAAAAGCAGAATTAGGTTTGTTCTCAGAGTCACCAAGGAGAATAAACTGCAAGAGCTCCCTGACACAGCAGGCAGGCAGCTCCCAGGCTGCTCCGTGAGGCAAGGCTTGATATTCATGGAAACAATGAAATCTCACCAGATTTAGTACAAAAAAAAAGAGATGAATAGCCAGTCTGTGATTTTACAAGCAGGAGGAAGGCCACAGATTCCCAGTTTCCCCAAAGCCTTCACAAACTGACTGATTGTAAGACTCTCCTCATATGAGCACGTGTTTAAGCAAGATCATGCCATCACCTCAGGAACAGAGAGTTACCTGAAGGGTCATCCCCTGCTTTACCTGGAGCAGCAGTGGGAGAGCAGTATCAAACACCAGCATAAACCCAGGGATTTCCTCCCCACCCTCTCCATGCGCCCTCCTCAGCAGCTCAGGAGGAGATGCCTTTTCTAAAAGGTCCTGTGCCTGTGATTTCCCGTGCCACTGGAATGCTCGCTCTCACACATTCAGTGAGGTACCAGGGGAAGGGGGCAGGATCTGTGATCCAGCATGTGACCTGTGAAACTCTACAGTCTTGTAATTTTTACTCATCACGCACCAGAAAACTCCGAATTAATATCAACATAATTAATAATTTTTTTAAGGGACAGCTGAAGGAAAATGAGAATTTTTCAGACTTGCAGCTTGTGCTATTGTTACTGTTCACAGCAGGAAATCTCATCACCGTTGCCTTCTTCTGATAGACATGGCCCCATATACATGGAAATGTTCACACTAATATAACTTACTCCAGTCCAAACCTCAAAAGAAGTTACCCTGCTACAAGCAGCAATATTAGTAAATGATCATCCTTTTACCTAGCAAAAACGTGAGGTCCAGATCAGTCTTTCTACTATTACTGACACTACATTATTTTCTTCTTGATCAGTAAAAAATATGTTTTCCTCTGCACAGATTGGTAAAGCATAAATAGAAGTGATGTTCTGAGCTCTCAGCCTTTTGTGCCACCCAGATTGTTGGTATTCCTCACCAATATTTTTTCCTCACAAATATATCCAACAGTTTTAGCACTGCAGCAGATACTTTAAATTGTGTGTAAGTGTGTGCCTGGTAAATGCTGAGGCAGAACTCCTCAGAGAAAGCCCGAGTTACCTGTTTAATATGAAATAATTTTCTGGAGTTGTCAGCGTTTTTGGTCAAAAACCACCTGGAAGACAAAGCACTTTGCAAGAGACAGCTTTGACAACCTATGGATTTTAATAGTGGAACTGAAAGGATAAGAAAAGAAAACTTGGAGAGAGGGAGAGATGTGCTCTTGTAAGAAATTACTTTTTGACAGAATATCTCATGCTCAAAGTAATGCAGGATATTTCCAATGAGGAAAAGCAGTGAGAAATTTACAGTGTTTGCCTCCTTGCAACTCCTGTATATGAAATTTATTTAAATATCTGAATCAGTGATTTAGCTACAAATGAGGATAATAATATGACATTCTATATTACATAATAATATGACTAATAATATTACATGCCTAAGTGAAATAAAGCCTAGAAATAAAAGAAAGGGAACTATTTAGGAACACCATATCCATGAATAATATGGACTGACTGCAGGCCAAGAATAATAAAAACCAAAGTCTTCCACACACACATAAACAGAAAGGAAGAGAAAGTGTAGAGTCACAGGGGTTAAAGTTTTATTAACTACCATTGGCAGTCACCACCTGACTCTTGCTCAGCTGATAAAGGCTGGTTTTTGATGTTGGTGGAGTTCTGTACATGAAGTAACTGCTGCTTTTGCCAGAGTCTAGAAATGCCTGAACTCCAAAGATTAATTTTTCAAGTGCATGCATTCATCTAATGAGATTATCTGCATTTATCCTATTAACTCTGACCAGCAGATCCTGTGGTCTCACATCCCCTAAGCCATTCCCAACTGCACACAGGCTTTCAAGTCAGACTGGAACCGTGTCCAGGACACACAAACAGGTGCTAAAAATATTGGTACATCTAAGACAGGGTAACCCCCAGCTAAAGAGTGGTTCTGATCTCTTTGAGAGAGAAATCAATGGGAGATATTCCTGCACCATCTCTTGGTATGAGCTGCAGGCAGACTCGTGTTCTAATAAAGCTCATTTTAAGTGATTCTGATTGTGTTAATTCGTCAGTAGGAAATGGCAGAATCATGGAACAGGTTTGATTGTGGCCCAGGAGCAGCACAGGATTTAGATGGGGCATTTTTAAGATTTTAACAGTAAATACAAATTACCTCTGGTGCAAGTTGTGGGCTGAATGTGGTAACCTGGACTTCACCTATGCAGATATTTCACCAGTACAGTCATTTGCAAGCTGATCCTTAAGTACTTTATGAGAGATAAATCTAATAACTATTCTGGGAAAACCTCAGCAGGATGCAGACACCGTAATAATCCATATGCAAGCTACCACATTGTATTGTGTGCTGTCAGACAACTCAATTATTTTCTTCCAGATCTAACATAAGCTTCTGTTTAGTAAACATGACGAGAGTCAAACTTTTACATATATATATATAAAGTGCTTAATTTGCATGCGAAATTGCCCTAAGTATGTATGCAAATAGGAAAACTCATGCACAGATGACTAATTAAGTGCATTTATGTGAGAAATTACCCAGTGCACGCATGGAATCTCAGTGACTGTACACACAACTCCGTGAGCCGTTGCCTTTGCAATTTGGACACGTAACTGATTGAAAAAATTGTTTCTCAGCACTGTGTTGGAATAACTGATGTGGAGCACACGGCCAGAAGTAGGACAGCTGAGGGGGCTTTGGGAAGAAACTCCAAAAGCTCATGAGGAGCTTTACAGTAAAAACAGAATTTGCCATCTCTGCCATTACTGTTTTTGTAGTCACTTACATCCTGTGCTAATCTGTGCCTTGAAGAGAGTCATATCTGTAAAAAACAATCAGAAAAATGAAATCAGTGTGATGGCACAAGAGATGGTGCCATTAAAATTAAACCTGAAGTCTATAGCCTGCTGCTGCCTGTCCAGTATGTGTTTTGAAAACAAACAGCAAATTTTACTTTATGTGTCTTGATCAAACTCCCTTTTGTCTCATCCAAGCAGGCTTTGTAGTATGACAGCACAATATCCCTCTGGAAGGTTCAGGGAGTTTTGGTGAGAAAAGGGGTATCTGTCTGTCTGTTTTAATTTTCCAGGCATTGATGTTATTATAAGTTCTGTTATCTCTAAACACGGATTAGTTCTCTTTATATCCCCAAAGTTAGAAAGTTCATGCTAACATTGTTAAAATTCAATACAGAGAACAAGTTCTTTCAATATGATGTGATAAACATCCCTGACTTCAGTGTCCTGCAGAGAAAAATACCTGTCCAAATTGTTTGGATATGCTCTGGCTCCTGAAAGCTGGGAACATCCTCAGCCTGCTTTGTGATGTTTTCCTATTTTCTGGTCGTTGTGTTGATATTGAGCATAACAGGTAGGGGAGCACCAGTTTATTTACCCACGACTCGAGGCCAAACGTTTCAATCAGCCACTAACACAGGCAAAACATCTTTGCGGGCACAGCCAAATGTGAGGGACAGGCACAGGGAAGGCGGAGGGAAGAGGCTGGACAGGGATGCGCTGGCTCTGCCTGGCTCAGGCAGGGATGCTGTGCTGCAGGGACAGGCTCAGCAGCCTGCTGAGGCTCTGGGCCTGGGAACTCAGGCAGGAGGGGAAAAGGGTGCGCTGTTCCAGGTTGGTCTGACTCGGAACGAAGTTCCTCAGGTTCGATTTCAGAAGGGAGGATTTGAGGTCGACTTCTGCCACTAAGTGGTGCTCTAAACAGTGCAGCATCTTCACGGTGCCGCAGTTCACGGGGAGGAACAATTCACAGCACTGTCAAGCTGATTAGACTGATGCAGACACTTAACAAGTGTCCATTACGCTGATTTAATCCTTCTGTGCCACTGGATAAATCAGGGGGAAGAACAGGCCAATCCAAAAGATTAAAGAAATCCAAAGATTGAGCCCTGGTATACAGTATCTGAAGCAGAGGATTACGGAAAACAATTCTAATTTTTTAAAAGCTTTGTCTGGCTTTTTTCTGTTCTTTTTTAATTATTAGTATTGTTTTCTCCGAGTTTATGGTTATTAGAACTTGAAGTACTTACCAAATAAAACTAAAGCAAAACACTTCATTAATACTTGCAATTATTCCAGAACTTATTTTTAAAACAGATGCTCTATCTTTTTATCAATTGTAAAAAAAAAGGTAGAAAATGTTTTTTCTGGAGTACATAGCTACATGTAGTTTTAATTCTTCCCACTCTCCAAAAAAGATGCAATTTAAAAATAGGGTGGAAATTTGGAAGGAGAATGCAGGCTTGCAACTTCTGCTCTCCTCAGTCCCAGGAGAAGTGGAAACACAGCAGGCAGAGGAGCTGTTTGGGCATTTTGACACTCTTCTTGTTGCCCACAAAATTGGGTTCATTACCTGGTGTGCAACAAGCCAATAATCACACGCAGGAGAGAGACACTGATTATTTATTTGAGAGCTGTGCAAGCCTGGATGCTCCGTGTATTCCACAAACCAAGCATCACCACTGGGCTTGCCATTATTTGTACACAGAAATTCGGATTTAGAGACTTTCCCTCTGTTATGGTTGGTTGGTATTTTCCATCCAGGTTACATAACCCCTGCTGACACCTACACATGCTCAGGGGAAGGGTCTGCGCCTGGGCTGGGTCTGTAGGTGTGATTTGCAGTATTATAATGAACATATTCAGCTCTAGGATCCACGGACCTTGCGTGTTGCTAAATTAGCAATGTATACAGAGACATACATAAATATCTTGATTTTAATGCATCCTTACGGCTTGTTAATTCCTGGATGTCCTGGCTGAGAGATGCAGCTGCTCTGGCTCCGCTGTTCAGGTTTCCTTTCTTGCTGATTAGGCTTGGAAGTGCACAAAGATCTTCCATCAAGGAACATCCTGACTTAAGATAATCGTGACATATTCCACGTTCGGCAGGGCTGCGAGCCCTTGCCCCAAGCAATTCTGCATCCATGGTGCCTCTGAGGCGTGGCTGCAGCAGAGGGTCCTGGGGAAGGATCAGTGGGCAAAGCTGTGCAATCCCAGGAACAAGGAGGCTCGAGTTCAGGAGTCAGGAAGCTTTTGTCCTGTTTTATAGAAGGAGGAAGAATTTGTTTAACCACAGTCCATGGAGGAGTTTACTCCTTTTCTCTGCCATGGGGCTGTCCTAGAAAACAAAGGATGGAGAGAAAGGGTGGATCAATGAACACTCAGGTTCCTGGATCCCACATGGTCTGTTGGTGGGTTTCTTGGCTCATGAGGGAGCAAGTTCAGTGCTCTGTATTCACACACCCATACAGGGGGTGTGTCTGCAGCCAGGCCCAGCTCAGCCTGGGCGTCAGCACTTTTGAGATCTGAGGACCCTAAAACATTGCCTTGCACTGAAACCCAATGAATATCTGCCTATGTGATTCTGAGCAGAATCCTTTAAAAAGGAGGTGGAACTTCTGGGGAGAGGATTAGTGCCTTTTGTGAACTGTATTTGTGTGCAGTGTGCTGGTTTATTCACAACATTCCCCGAGAAGTGCTTTAAATCAAGAATCAAAAGCTGAAAGGGTATCAAAGCTGTACAGGAACTGATTACTACTATAAATTTTGCTGAAACAAGCTGATGCTTTGCTGATTCTTTGGTCTTTTTCTGGTAAAAATATGTCAGTGTAAACTCACAGCACTGACTTCTCTGTATTTTTCATTTTTGTTCCATGAGATTATTTTTAGCTGCTGTGCATTAGCTCTGCTTCAGAAAAATACTGAGGTAGAGGTTGCAGGTTCTTCCTGAAAAAAACAAATGATTTATTGATAGATATAAAACAATACCTGTATATCCATAAAATTCATGTCATGTGACTCCTTCCCCTCTCTTTTTGAATAGAGTTGAGACAGATGTTAGAGACAGATGTGAATTTCTCAGGAGAGAAAGGAATATTACAGGTAAATCAGCTTTATACCAGAAAATCTGATAGAAATGAGTATAACAGCTGTAAAATAAGTAAACTCTTAACAGAAGAAGGAACCATGTTCAATTTTAGGGGAAGTGGCCAAAGTACCCAAAGCAACTTTGTACAAGTTATTTATATTATAGAATAATTGCTGAGCTCCAAACAATGGTAAGGAACAGTAGCTCTCCAAAATGTCCTCTAGAGAGAGCAGCAGAAATGCAAAATTAAAATGCTGTGAACAGGGTCAGGTGCAAGTCCAGAAACAGTGTGGTTCTTCTGACATTTACATTTTGTAGGCTTGCATTTACATATTTAGAAATGAATTTAGAGTGGTCTACAATTTCTCTGGGAAGTTTTTGAATGTAGCAGTAGCTTCACCACCAAAAAATCCTGGCCCCTCTGCAATCATCCTCAGGTTTTCCAAGATTTAATCAGTGTATATCACCTTTAATATCTTTCTTGTGATGCAAGAATTTTACAAGTCTTTGCAATATTTCCCAAGAGTTGGAATCCACTTTCCCAAGGCCAGCTCTGTGTGGTGGCATCAGCCTGGCTGGCTCGTCCCTCTGCCTTCCCCATTGTTCATGCACTGCCTTCTTTTATTTTAACAGATTTTTCTTCAGAATAAATCAAACTGCAAGCAAACTTTCTGAACTGCTGAAATCTTACCGTTGTATCTCCAAGAAAATACCACAAATTCAGTAGCAGTGACCTCAGTCCTTCAGCTGAATTTCAAATTCTCTTTCCGATAGCAATTTTCTTCATATGCTGTTGCCTGTAAATTTGGCCTCGGATCTTGCTCTGTACAATTAACTGTGGTTTCTGACATCACCATTTATGAACATGTGAGATTCAAAGAGTGAAAATGTTCAATTTTCAGCTCCTTTTGTCCTGTTTGTGCACATCCTGGGTCAGACACTGCTCCCACAATTCCAGGAGCAAACATGGAGGTTTTCCAAAATGAGGATCCCACCTATTTAGCTGCCTCCTACTGGGAAATTAATCTAAATCTTTTCCCACTTGTTCCTGGCTGGACCAGGAAGGGGGTTTGATATGAAAGTCTTCATTTAGGAGACACAAGTCACACACATGGTGAACCCTGTCATGGACTGTTTTATTTCCAGCAATTATTTGGAAAAAACAAACACAACTACTTATATTTAAAGAACAATCAAGGGAAAAAACTGAAGATGTGGCTTTGTATTACTTAGCAACTAAGATTCCGCAGTGTTAGTCAGATTCACTAAAAACTTGTTTAAATATTAGACATAATTCCTGCAGTGGCAGAAATGGATAAGGATCTTCAAAACCCCAGTTTAAACCTGCAGGAAGCTTTCTGTTAAGGAAAAATAGGGATAATATATTTGGAATATGAGTGAAGCACTGGGTAGGTTTTCCCCCTGTAGAATGTGTTCATCTTGTACATTATTCTGCAAACTACAGAACAAATATTGATTACAATTTGAAATAAAGTACAAAATGTCATTTATGCCAAGTCTCATAAACAACCCGATATCCTCTCATCTCTCAGAGTTTGTGAAGAATGGAGACAATAGCATTCTCTCACAGAAACTATAAAAAATTTAAAGAGTAGGATCAATATCGTAAGAGGAACTTCTACATGTACATATCCAGCTAAATTCCCAGCAATATTAAAGGGAAATATTTGTGTTGAACTCCCTGCCTAGGGCTTTAAATTGCTGTATACTATCATGCATTACGGCCTGTATTAATTATCTAATTGAGACATTCATATGGTCATCAGGCAAGTGGGGACCTGGAGAGAAATCCCTAATTAAGACTTTGGAGTTTGATAAGAGGCTGCTACTGCACGGTGATAAAACACTATTTTTGTCTTATCTTATGAATGTGTCAGGGCAGATTATGTTAAATGCTACCTACATGCATAATCAGATGACATATCTCTGGCAAGGCCCGCAGATAACAGTCCGCAAATGCACATTTATTATTTTACAGTTCAGCGTGCTAAAAGGAGAACAAAACTTGTAGATCCAAAAGTACAGCAAGTCCACCTGGGCCGTGCCCGGCATGTCACACCGAGGGTGTTTTCCTTGGGGTGTGATGAGAGGCAGAGCAGCTGGAAGCCAGCACCTGGAACCATCCTGTTGGCTCTGTACTGCTGAACTCTCCAGGCGCTCCCTTCCCGCTCCCTGACACGCTTGGTATTGGTGGGTGGATTACAGACCTCGGAAATGCAATTATGCCGGAGGAATCCCTGTCCGAGTGCTCCGTTTAACCTTCACTGCCTGCCCAGAGAGAGGGGAGCAGGGCAGGGACCCGGCCATTCAGCGCTCCACGTCTCGTTTCATTCAGAGTGCACTCCCCGTTTCTTGGCATTACGAGTTTGTTGTGAATGCTGAATATGGAATGCAAAAATACCAGCAGTGACGATTTTTTTTTTCTCTTGACAAGTTTTCTGGGAAAATTCAGAGCTGCTCTATTTTTTGCACGCAGCCTCCCCATCCTTCTTCTCTCTCATCTGCAGGGTTGACTCAAACAATAGCATTCACTTCAGGATCTCTTTTCTCATTAGGTGCTTTGAGATCTCCAGGACGATGGTCAGCTCTACCACCAAAGCAAAAGAAAGCAAATTCAGAGAATGAAACATACATGACAATTGTTTTTAACATTTTTCCTCTTGCCATCATCCAGCACTGCTGATATCAGTGGCAAATCTCCTGCCATATCTTTCATTGTTGGAGCCTTGCTCCAAAAATGGGAGGAAATGTTTACAAGGTTTATTTATGTGCATATATTCATATAAATAAATACAAAATGTGTATATGCACTATACAACTATACATTTATACACACACACACTAAATTTAACACTGCAATTATAATTTGGGATTATTCAAAGCCTGCATTTTAAAACTTCCGCGACCTTCTACCTGGATAATATCTTTTTTCATTTTCTGCTATTTACAGGCGTGCATAACACAAACTGACAAGTGCTAGAGCTGCAGAAGAGAGGCGAGAAACAAGGACCAAAGGTCCTCGCTAAGTAGCAGGATGAAAGATGGCTTAGTGTAATTTTGCAGAAGGATTCAGTTTCACAGATTTCCAAACAAGAAATGTGGATATTAATGGGGGTTTGCAAAGAGCAAACTCAATAACAATCCTAGTCAATTAAAAGTACATAAAGTATTAATGTGTTGTACCCTGGTCTGTGTTTAAGGGGCTGTGGAGACTAATGTTTAAATCCCAGGAGAAAAAACCCATTCCTGTGCTCAAACCCCGTATTTGGAGCTGTCATCCATTACCAAACATCACTTCGTTAATATGCAAAAGGTTTCTACATGTTTCCCAAAACATTGATTAGGTTCAAGGATTTAGGAGAGCTGAGTTTAACCAGCCCCTGTCTGCCAGAAGCTCGGAGAGAGCTCAGCTCTGTCCTCTCAGCTCAGTGTCTCCTTCTCCCTGTGCAAACAGGGGCTGCGGGGCTGCGAGGTGAAGTCAGGATAAATCCGTCAGATTCTGAAGGACTGGATGCTGCCATAACGAGGATCACTGAGGACTGGAGCTCCTGATGTGCTCCAGGTCTGCAGCTCTGTCCCCTGGGAGCTTGGGAAAAATGGAAGATTAACTGGAATCACAAGAGAAGAATAACTGTTTGAATGCTGCACACACCTGGTTGAGGCGTAAGCCAGGAGCTTTCCCAGAGTGACGACCCAGGCATGGAAAAGACCTGGCCACAACAATTGACACGTTTTTAATTTTCAGCTTAGAAGGAAAAGAAGAAAAATAACCACTTGTGAAAACTTTATAACCCCTCTGCTTCTTGTTTAACCTGATCACTGCATGTCTAAATAGGTGATGGAATGAACACTACCCAACAAAGCCTCTGGGGGTTTGATTAATGGAGTGCCCCAAAGTAAAATAGTCCTTCTGAAAAGCTGAGGAGAAATGCAAACTTTTAATAACATTTTCAAATTATTTAATCATACAATCAGGCCTGACCTCATCCAATATGAAACTTCATTACAGCCTGGAATGTTAATACAGAGTTCCAAAAGCATCATAAATTACTGGTTTCTTCAATGATGCATGGGTCTGTCCTGCTGCAGCCAACTGCAATTTTAATATTTTCTTAAGAAATGAAGAAATGAAGAATTAGCAAATAATGGCATGATCCTGAAATTACTGTTCTAGGGATCACAATTTATTAATTGGCTAAAAAGGATAAAGACATTAGTCACTTCCATAGATAAATGATGTAGCCAGTCCTTTTTATTGGGGAGGAAAACCCCTAAATTCTTATTTTTGAATAGCTCCATTAATAATCAATTCAACTGACCTACCTTTCTGCAACATGACAGCTCTGACAGTCAATGAAGGAATTACAACTTGTAACTGGCAATTTTACCATCAGAAACATTATTTTGTATACAACTGGTACCTTGTAACAACTTAAAAAAGGTATTCATTGTTTGAAAAGGGCAAAATAAAACCACTTGCAATATTGACTGACAGAGATCCTGACGTGGTGCTTATTATTTAACAACAGAACAAGAAAAGTGAGTGGACATTTTAAATGGCTTGAAAAATCCGGGTAACTGAGAAGCCACTGCACTTTTAGCTCAAGACCGCATTTTGTAAATGACCTGCAATAACTGCACATTGTTTGGAATTAAGAAGATTACTGCTAGCATCTCGGTGGTCTTCAGGAATAGTCCAGTTCATCCCCCAGTTTGATGGTTTTGTAGGTTTCAATAGGACTGGACAGAAATACAATGTTCTTTGATTAATCCCTTATCAAAGCATCATCAGAAACTGCCGTGGTTGTGCCGAGGGTCAGACACTGGCACAGGAAACCTTTCCCTTCGTGTATTAACACACCTGTCTTTGCTGAGGTCTGAGGGTCCCCGTTGAGCAGGGTATTCCAAAGATGAACTGTTTGCTGTCAGCACTGAAAAACAACAGCACAGGCCTGGAAATAAAGCTAATCAAACATTCTGCAGCAATTAAAAAATAAAATTGCATTTTGTCATATGATCTTCATATAATGAACAGCATGAAAATGTGGAGATTCAAGCAGCTCAAATGCTCAATTAATTCAAGCTCAATTATCATTATGACCAGCACTATGAACTTTTCCACCATCCCTTCCCCCCCACCTAAATCTCTGTAACCTCTTCTGCATTCTTTTCAATCTGTACCAGATTCATTCTAAAAGCATTTAATGTAAATAAAAGACACACAAGACAGTTCAGCTTTTTTTCTTTGATGCTCATCCATGGCTTTACATGCCAAGAGGCAGAAATACTGAGCAATATTGTGCAGAAATCTATCATTTCCTCTACAATAACCTCAGTTTGCTTTATTTGTTTTTTTAATTTCTTCTGGCCGTGAGACAACGTCAGGAGTTTTCATGGGCAACCCATTGCCCAGAACTAATTGGTTGGAAAGCACAGTAAGAGAAGAATTTCATTGTTTTCAACCACAATATTAAACAACTACTTAGCAAAGGGAGAGAATAATGGAGAATAATTATTAACTGAAGAAAATATTCAGAACACATGGTAAAACAAACAATTAGACCCAATTGTGGCAGTTCTGTGAATGTTTTACGCTGCCTGTAATGAACTCCCATTTGAAAGCTCAGTTTTACACTGGGCAATGGTTCAAAACCCAGAGACACATCAGTCCCAGGCAGGAGCTCAGAGAGAAGTGCCAGACTGTAACTGACTGACAGCACTTCCCACTGCAATCTGGGGCTGTCTTCGAGAACTTCTATTCAGCTCTGCTTCAAATCAAACTTCATTTAACTAAGGAATTCTAGCAAGGTCACAAAGCAAGAGAGGCTGCCTGCAGACACCAGCGATCCTTTGGTCTGTTGTACAATCACACATGGGAGATTTACGGAACAGAAATGCCAGATACCTTCTGTGGCAACAACCTCATCAGACAGAGCTGCCACAAAATCCAAAATGTTGAATTTGCAGCTACTGAGCCATGGCACAGTCTGTTTGTAAAGTCCACTACTCAACAGTGTGACTGTGCACTCACATTTATCTTAGAGCAAAAATATAACTGGAAGAACTAATGGAAGGGAAAATACAACTGGACAGTGCACTGGCAATTACAGACCTGAAAATTAAAGATACAGGGGGAAAAAAACTGTGTTTTGGTGATGAAAGTCATCTCTAGAGTTACAATTAAGATGAAATTTATTGCCTCCGCTTAACATCTGTTTTATATTTATTCATTCTGATAAAAAATTGTATCCTGGATCCAAAGCTTCAGCTTCCAAAGTTGCAGAATGACTGTTAATTAAATATTTGATATAAAGTCTTTTAAAAACCCACAAAAATCACTCAATTTACTTAAAATAGGACCCAGCAAAATACAAAGTGTGGTATCAGATCCCCTAATGAAGTCTTTCAGTTCTCTTGAACTCCCTGCATGTAATGTGAAATATAAAGGACTAACTTTTATATTTGTTTCCCTCTGGTATAAACAGACTGTGTAATGAGCTGCTGTGTGATAGGAGCTGAATGTCACTCAGAAGGCAACACAGATACAGGGGGAGGGTGGCTTTGCCCCTCTTAATCTTCACCTTATATCTGAGATATTCTTTCCCTTTTTCATGGATGCTCATTATGTATCTGTTACTCATCCACTTTGCTGGATTCGAATAAGTATGGACTTCTAGATATGACATAATCTACCAAAAACTACTAGAGGAGTGAATAATATTTGCTGAAAAGCCTCATGCTCCTGAACAGCTTGTCAGTCTGCTCGCTCCTCAGAGGTCTGTTTCCCCATTAGTGCACATTTCCTCAGCTGAAGATTTAAAGGGGTTTTTTTTCCCCACTGTCACAATAAAAAAGAGGCAAACAAAGCAGGTGGTGTCTTTCTAAAGTCCAAGTGTTTTTTAATGATCGTTCTCTATTTCTTCAAGTGCAGAAATTTCAATTCTGATTAAAATGAAAAAATGACAAGCCGTTACAGACAGACCTCCATTCTCCAAAGGCTCCCCTCTGAATACACAATATGTTTTCCTATATAATGCATGCACCATATTTCAATATTAATTATAGGAAGGTCTCTTTGGGGTCACATGCTAATTATATCTATTTAGAATTTATCATGCTACTTCCAATATAATGTGCTGTCATTGCGTCCTGTTGTTTTTCCTTGCCTGAGGCAGAAGGAAGCTACAATAAACCTGAAAATACTGGCAAGAAATGTTCATTTTAAAACACATGGGGTGAAAGCTGCACTAAGGGCCCTGCCCAGTGCTCATTGAAATCAGCAGGAATCATTATGTTAACCTCAAGGGAAAATGATTTGAACCTGTTAAATGCATACAGTTCTATCTGAAGAGCTCTGTGCCTCTCTCAGTGTAATGAAATGGTTGTGCCACAACCGACTGCAAATAACCAGGGAAGCATCCAGCCTCATGCCAGGGAGGATATGCACAGAGGAGTTTGAGCTGTCCTGATTCTGATGGGGTTAGACTGGTACTAAATGGCCACAAGATGAAGAAGAATCAAAGCCCCTGTTCCAAATCATCTCGAGTGTGTTTGATACGTTCATCTATAGCATTGTGTGATCACTGGGTCTGTGCAGGAGGCAATGACAGTGGGGGTTTGTTAACCAACCACTGTGTTACAGTCCTGGATTCAAATACCTCACAGTTTAAAAATTCTGCCTCATTACAAGCACTGAAATATCAGCACATTTGCTGATAAACACTTATTGTGTTCATCATTTCTTTGTGTAAGGACTGGTATAATTCTGTCTGCATTTACCAACCCAAGGCATCTTCTCTGTGTGAGGAATCCTCCAAGTTCCCTGCACAAATCACAATTAAAGTTAAATGGCACCTCCTTTATGCCACCACCTTATGAACACAGAGCCAAATTTCCAGCAGACAGCCTTGCCACCTATGTACAATTATTAATGCTGGAGATTTGCATCTGCTTTCAAGAAATAGGTGCCTGCAGGATTAAACATGGATAACACACAGAAAAAACCCAGGCACCAAAATAAGCGTCTTGTCCTAAATTATGCCTCTCATGTTTCCTAGCCTTCTAAATTGTTAGTGCCACATTACCAGTCAGCAATGACACAAATCAGACAGTCAGTGACTCAACAGGCAGGAGATTATCTCATCCAAATTTCCACACGTCCTTTCAACCCAGTTGCTGCCAATGTTGTTCCTTTTACCTTCTGTGCCTTTCTGTGCCTGCATGAGGACTTTTCCAAACACACCTCTCAGTATATTTGTGGTGCCTGTGAGTAGCCTGACTCCTAGAAATGAGACTCTCAAGATACAAACATGAAATGACAGTTACATGTCTATATCTCACTGTGGTTGCCTTTTTTTTTTAGTCTCTAATGAGATGTTTTCAGAATAAGAAAAATGGTAATGTCCAGCCCACTAACTGTATACTTTTTTATTGATAGGTCTCAGCACAGAGCAAACCAATATTCAAGGGGAGAAAATGAATTATCTGGAGCCAAATGTAATTTTATTTTGGTAGGCCAACAATCAATAGAAGAAATGCACAGTCATTTCAGTAATTGCCACAGCTTCATGACAAATACTTCCTAGAAACTCCTGGCTAGGTGATCTCGGCATGCAGCGTTACTGAGGTATATCTTTAATGCAGGTTAGCTCAGATGTTCAGAGACACATGCAAATTATGCAAGCATGTGTGCTATTTAATTTTAATATCCAAGGTCACAAGTCAGATTGTCTCATGTCGTGTAAAAACCTTGTAGTGGAAAACGAAGCTTACGTGTGAGAATTTCACTTTCCTTACCTGCATGAAAGGTAGCAAAGCCAATTAAGTTGGTAAAACCACATATGGGGACCTGAGGATACTTCTCCCAAGGTCTAAAGGCACAAGACCACCTTCCACGTGGATGCCTGTCACAATTAGCTGTGCCTTGTGAAGCTGCCGAGGCAGCTGTAAATCCTGCTCTGAAAACTGCTGAGCAAAACCGAGCTCCCCTCAGGGTCTGCTGCTGCTCCCTTACCTTCTGCTCTCCTGCTCAGCCCAGGGGACTCTGTTCAGCACAGAGCACCGGCAGAGGAGGTGCAGCATTCCCACCTGTACGTGAAGGAAGAGATGTTGTTACGGCAATAATGATCTGGAATCGGGCTGCCAAATCCATCAGCCCACAGCTGAGCTACCAAAGGTTGGGTGGTCTGGGCTGTGTCCTGTGGCAAAGCTCAGCGTACACAGATGTGTTTACATTTGTAGTCTCTGATGAAGTGAGGAAGAATCCAGGCTCAGGAATGATGGGGGAGAGGTGGAATGGCAGCAAGAGGCTTCACAGTTCCAAAATGTGAGCGATGTGGCTGATGGAGTAAGAAGTGATCACGAGTGTTAACTGGGGTCCACTGTAGTGTTTGGACTCTTTTGAAAGACTGGATACTGCCCTGCTCATGGAGCTCATGGCATTTTGAGGGACTTTTGAAGCTTGTGGGGACCTGATATTAGTCTGTTTTTAAAATGCCTTCAAGGAAACAAAGAGCAGTAGAATCACCAGTTGTGAGGGGGATGGCAGAAGAAAAAAAGCAAAAAGCATGTTTTTAAAATGTATATGACTTATTAATCTACTTTCTCTGAATTTTCCACAAGAAATGAAATCCTGTTTTACTGAAATACTTTGGGATTTTTTCCCAGTGGCCATTTGTCTCAGAGTTTTCAGTTATGCAGATCAGACACTCGGGAAACGGAGAACATCTTCATTTCCCTTTTTGTTCTGAAACAAGAAATATTCTTTATGGCATCTGAGGGAACCTCCAAAGTATGAAAGAGACTTTAAATTATAATTTCTCCTTCAAAGAAAAGCTATTCTTTTGTATAAAGGGAAAAAATGAAAACAAAACAACAAAACATTTGAAGAGTGTTCAATCAAAACAAACTTAGCCTTGAGTGTTGTTATGAGAATAGAAATTTCTTCTGCCAGAAATCTTTCCTGCAGGTAATGCTGTCTTTAAGCATCCTTTTTCGAATGTAGCAGAAAGTAAAGAGTAAGGTTCCTACTTGTAGCATAATTAGAAAATCTTGGAAGAAGAAAGGGAATAAAATATTTTACACATGTTTTTGCAGGGTAGGAAATGGAAAGGATAAAATAATTCTGGTTAGAAAAAAACTCCAGCCCAGTCATAATTGTACATTAAAGAAACGTTGTCGTGTACCTGCCCCTACAGGAGCAACGTGGTTGGTCAGACCCAAAGAAAAGACACTGAGTTCATTAATTTGAGATGAGAGCGAGAATGCCTACAAAGGAGCAGATAAAGTTGTTTCCAAACCTCCTGCTGTGAACATGCAAGTTCGGGGTTACAGACAATTCCTAACACCTAGGAAAGGATGAGTGGTTGTTTCACAGGGACAATGGGTAAGTGCAGCCAGGATGCTCCGGTTTGTTCCTTGTTCACAGTTGTCTCAGTCTGTAGTGCTGATTTGATTTGGCACAGATACCCAAGGTATTCATGGTAAAACCTTCCTTCAGTCCAATCTGACACACAGCACCTTCACTGAACGAGTCTGTCTCCTGCATCCAGGATGTGCTGCACTCAGCAACAAGAGGCATCCTCTGGAATCTGTCCAATTCACATCCCTGCTTTGCCTCAAACTGAGCCCGTGTTCTAGTACAGGAATTGTGGCATCACCTCTGCCATCCTTCCCACGCTGACCCGATCTTCCTGCTAGCCTCCACATTTACTTATTCCAACTGCACACGCGAAATAAATAACAAAATGTACCAAGTGTCCAAGCAGACTTGTGCCTGCAACTCTGTGGCTGCAATAACTGTGTTTAAGCTGAAACACAGCTCTGTTCTGCAAAAACTACAGCTTTATGTTGTTTTCTCAGTCCAGTCTTAACTGAGGTTCCTCATTTTACCCTGTGACCACACACTACGTTTGTTCTCACTAATTAAACAGCATGACTAAAATGTGTATTGCAAATATAACAATCTGCCTGTTCTTTCCTGAAATGGTTGTTCTGTGTACCAAGGGATTTTAAATTAAAAAAAAATCCGATCTTGTTGTGTTTGGCCACATGTAGCCACATTAGCTCAAAAAAGACCGAATAATGATTGATTAGCACTTACATTTCCCAAGTTTTTGTGATCTTCCATTTCTCTGCCCCCATGCTACTGAGTTTGAATTGCTTCCCTACAAGCCTGTGCATAGCAAAGTACAAGCAAATATTTTCAGAATCCATCTCTCACCCTCAGGATCCACACTTGATTTTGATATAAAATGTTATTAACTTTAGCTCCCAGTACAAAAGGTCTTGATCAATAATTGTTTCTACCTGTCTATCTTATTTCTGTGTATCTTCTAGGACACCTTTGGGCTGCTGCCAATACATTTTGGTTTGTAAGCACATAACAGTGTATCATACACCTCAAATCTATGTGGGTTTATCTTATCTTTTCATTAGGTAGAAGATGGGGTTTTTTATCTACATAGATTAGATTAGTTTAAGGTCACCCTGAGAGAAGAGAAGAGAAGAGAAGAGAAGAGAAGAGAAGAGAAGAGAAGAGAAGAGAAGAGAAGAGAAGAGAAGAGAAGAGAAGAGAAGAGAAGAGAAGAGAAGAGAAGAGAAGAGAAGAGAAGAGAAGAGAAGAGAAGAGATAAAGGATAAAGCAAGGGAAAAATAACAAGGATAATGCAAGCTGTTAGAAAATGAAACCCATGTATTCTAATGTAAATCATCCTGTATCACATCTAGCCACCTCTGCAAATCATTCTTACTGATTTTTCAAATCTAGGAATACAAGAAGCAAAACCAGACAGCCTTCAGGGGGATTCTGTGAACACCTGCCCATCTGTCTCTTGACAGTTCTCCAAAGTCATGTTGTCACCACTTGGCCATAACATTCAAAAGGTCAGGTAGTACAGCCAGATGATCCTAAATACCTGGTTAAATTAATTAAATAAATATTTAATTTTATACCTGGTCAGTGTTTAATTCCTGAAGAAGCAAAATCTCTGCAGGTTATTGTCTTTATTGTCTTTACTGACCACAGTGGAAATACCAACACGTGTGGAAACAACACAGAGTCATGGAAACCGATAGTTTCTGTGAGGCAGTACACAAGTATACCAAAATAACTAAAAGGGACATGGAAATTGACTTATTCTGACAATAATTCAATCCCCAAAGATGGTAAAATCAGCAGAAAATAAGCAGTCTGGCATGTTCAGCCGCTCTACATCTCACTCATTCATTCAACTAAAAAAAAAAACTTTCTTGCTGCATTCTTGTCAAAAATCCTGAACTTGAGAAATTTTCACCACCTATGGTGATACCACCAGGTGACAACTCACCCCAGGGTGCATATTTACCAAGAGCTGTGATAAGAAAAACATAACTTCCTGCAGCACTATTGTGAATATATTTTAAAACAACTCTCCTTTGGTAGTGGAGGAAGAGCTGTGAGCGAGCAACCCCGGGTAAAGAAAGCAGAAGCCCCTCTGCCACCTTCACAACTTTAAACTTTCACCTTGAAAGGACTGGGCAGGAACTCCACAACAGGATAAATCACACACAACAGATCAAACATTTTTTAACTCATAAAATCTATTTCCTGGTACGTGGTACTTTTGCCATAGCTCCATTTTAGCTAATTTCTGTGTGAATTACCTTCACCTGGTGATCTGCATTTGGAAAATTAGTGAAGCATTAAAAATTCTTCAGGGTAAAAAAAAAAATCAAAGGAGATTTTGAATGTTTGGAAAACAGTAGGGAAAAAGAGGAAGTGGTAAAGAAGAAAGAGCATCATGCCTGGAGGTAGCAGGGGAGGTAACTCCTCTTCTCTCTATTCTGTTGATAAGGGAACTCTCTCCCTCTCAGTGTTCATTCTCCTCGTTTAACATTCGAGGCAACTTTCTGAGACAAAACATTACATGAGTCTTTGAACTCTTCATTGTTGAGAGTCAGTCTCTGACTCACCAGAAAGGGCAAAGAGCTTCCTTATAAAAATGTTGCTACCAAGGCACAAATATCATCAGCTGGCTAATTGGCTGGGAGGGGTGGAGGGAGCAGAAACCCTGCAATCAGATTAGACTGCGTCTGTTCAGGGGGATGGAATCCACTTCTGTAGCCAGAGTCATTCACGGCCTCAGGGAATTTTCAACCTGTAACCTCTGACTCAAGCTTCAATGGATTTAATTGGAACACAGCCCTAAACAATCACCTGGCACTGATATGTTTTTACAACCATTTATATTTAAGACCCTTATGCTTGACACTTTAGATTTAAAAGAAGTTCTGGAAAGTGCACGATTTCTATTAGATTCTCCCTTCTCATGATCTACATTGTTTCACAAGATCTGCGCTAAAGATGGAATTTTGGAGGCAGAGCGAGTGGGAGGCTGTGAATAGTTTATTCAAAAAAAAGTTAATTAGAACTGAAATTATTCACCATTTTGAGTCAAGCTTGGAAAATAACTTGGGCTGATTAAAAAAAAAAAGGAAGTGGGACATAGGTGACCATTCACAAAACTTGCAAGTCAGAGATCTCTGCATCCTTACCTTGTCTCAGGAACGATGAGATTCATATCACACAGGGACATGTGGGTTCAAGTGTTCCTTCTGCTTGCTTCAGAGCAGGATCTGGGGAATGCAGCCTCCTGTTTCCAGGTGAATGCTGACATCATCAGTAACAAAGATTCTTATTTCTTACTAAAATAAAAAAAAAAAATGAGTGATATTTTGAAATATTTAACTGGTTGGTCTGAAACAAATGAACAATTCCAAATTTGTTTGTTTGTTTTTTCTTTTCAAGTGGAACAAATTCCCTCCCTCCTCTCCCTTAAATTTACCTTCCTTTACAGGGTGAGTCTCCTAATTCCAACAAATGGACTTCTCATTGTGGTCTTGAGGGGGATTCATCTCACCTAACTTCAGGTCCCATAATAGACAAAATATCTTCGAATTTAATCGTCCTGAGATCATTTATTCATCTAAACTTTCCCATATATCTGCTGCCCAAAGAGATGAGTCCCATGTAGGGTGTTTAATTTCCCTAGCAGACCACCAGGGGTGATGAGCAGGAGGTGCATTTCCACGTCGGTTTTCTGTGTTTGGTGATGTGAATCCCATCCTTGATGCAGCCCTTTTTCCTCGCCTAAGACTTCTATTAAAAGCAAGCATAAAGCCCTTTCATAATCCTGTATCTTTGCTCTGATACCAAGATACTTCAGGAAACAGACAAATTGGTAACCAGTTATTCTAGCCGTCCTTTTCATTCCATAAATGCAAATTAAAAATACTTATCTGCTGTATAAAGACTTGGCATGTTTAAATAACTATTATCCTTTAAATATATTCCAGTGATGTAGGAATCATTATTCTAACAGATAGAATAGGCATTAAATCCACAGGGGAGTCATTATAAGATGGCTATTTCTCTCTGTTTGACCGAAGCAGCAGTTGTAATGTATTTATTCAGGATTTAGCAAATGGAATTCAATTAGAACTGAAATGGTGTTAAATTGAGTAATTCCTATTGTATTTGTCTGACAGCAGGAGTGGCATGACCTGGAAAGTTAAAAGGAGCAACATTCAGCCAGGATCTCCATGGGCTGGAGCACTTGTTGACAGGATGTCACTGAACAGGGATCTATCCTGCTTAACTTCTTAATCGCCTGCTTAACACCTGTAATAAAAAATAAGGACCAACAAACGTGATAAATGGACATTATGTGATAAAGTCCCACCTCAATAGAAATAATCTCATTTATTCACAGTGGCTGAAACAGAGCTTAATATTCATTGTATTAGAGTTATGTTTGAATCAAGTGTTCAGATATAATTCAATTCTAGGCAACGAGAGAGAATTCAGTATTATACAGTACCTTGTTTTTCTGGAAGAGTTTTCATTTAGGGGCAATGTGATTTTAAGGTATGCAGGAAAATATTGTCCTTTTTTTAACATAGTATG
The DNA here is from genome assembly GCA_013397775.1 of Eulacestoma nigropectus. NCBI lineage: Eukaryota > Metazoa > Chordata > Aves > Passeriformes > Eulacestoma > Eulacestoma nigropectus. Next base: position 39,065 of record VZTE01002665.1, on the reverse strand, counting down.
GAGGCACAAATATTTTACACATTATTTAAGGTGTGCATCTGCACATATAACATGTAGAAAGCTACAAGGACACGTGGGATGAGTATGGATGAAGAAGGTCAAACACAGAATATTTTGTATATAAAGAGATGGTGATGGGGCATTGCTCAATGTCATAAATCAAGGCAGGGATGTGCCCTCCCTATTTTTGTGAAACCTCTTTGACAGGAACAGATGGGGCTGGGGTGGCATTTCCTGTGATTATCCATGGGGAATGCAGCCTGATGCCGTGGAGCACCAGGCACTGCTGCTCATCAATAAAGGTGTATCCACTGCTGCATTTGCTGGGCTGTCCCTCATTTGAGCATCTCTCACTCACACACAAAAACCAGCCTGGGAGTGACATCTGGCACGTGTTGAACGTAGAGGAAAACAGAGAAAAATTGCATGAGAATGGCCTTGTAAATTCAAGAGCCTTGTTAAGGAAATTGCCCTGCTAACAACACGCTCAGGTACTTCAGCCACTGCCTCAGATCTTCCACAGTCAGACATGAAAACAGAGATCAGGGTAAAGGACTTTGCACAGTGTGGATATTAATACCTTTTTTCAATAGTGGCAAGCAAAATAGTCCTCTTGTTTCAGTCCTGAAACACAGAATGTGACCTCAGATGATGCAAAGAACTATATTTTATTTTCCTACTATTTCTATGGTTCGGATCTTTCTAGCTCTAAGCACCTATATGACTTCACTCCCATTAGTATTCCCACCAGTTGCCAAATTTCTACTTCAACAAAATACTAAAGTTCCTGCTTAAAGCTGAGCATGTGCTTTGCTGCTGGTGGCTGAAAGGGCCTGGGATGTGAGTTAAACTTAAAGGAAATAAAATGTCAGGCGAATCCTCACCCACACCCGCCGAGATCCTGACGAAAGGGTTCTGCTGTAATTAGCATGCAAGGAACGGATTTTCACAGGAACAGAAGTTGCTCAATCAGGTCAATAGAATTCACAGTTGAATAAAGCTAGATTTTGTTTGTTCTTTTCAAAATGTAGATGTGATTGGTGATACTAAAAGGCATTTCTGAGAGCGTTTTGGTGAGCAATTTGTAGGGGACCAAATCCAAAGCTCCTATTGCAGAAAATGGGGCTGTTGTGTCTAATTTAATATATTTGCAATGACTCGGAACCAAAAATTGCTTCTGATGAGTACACACTAAATATCTATGATTAAATGCGGAAGTATATCATTAAGTATAACATTTCTAAAAAGCATTTTACGACTTCAACCTCAATTCACTGAAAATATATCCACGTGATTTTAATATATAAAGAATTATACTGTTTAGAAGGAAGAATTATGCCTTTAGCTGCTCTCCAAAATATTCAGATGCTCAGAAAAGGAGGCAAACATATGATAAAAATCCCACTGGACACCACAGGCCCCTTCGGAGCACTGGAAAGCAGATGGTGTCTTTAAAAAACATGACAAGATCGGTCTTACAAAAAACCAGATGCTATCCATTTTCCAGGAAAGATCACTGGCAACCTATAAGTTCACACAATAAACTTCTGCTGACTCAAGAAACATATTAAAGAGTTTAGAATAAAGAAAATTATCTAGAACATTTCAAGGCAGAAATAACCTGAGGCTCAATAACATTGTTTTTTTCCCACAACAATTATCACCTTCACATCAATCCAGACCTATTTCCAAGATGAAGGATGAAACTATAAAAGCCCAAGGAGGTGAAAACATTGCCTAGAAATTTAGGAAAAGAAAACAATACTGTCCTAAAATCCTTAAATTAAAGACAAATCTGGAAGTATAGAAGACAAAACATTGCAAAGCATTAAGAGATGCAAATCTGGATACATAAATAGAGTTTAGTTATTTCTAAGTCCATCCATTTAGGAGCACAGAGCAGTTTCCAGGAGAGCTGCTGGCCCCTGTGCATGGCAATCACCTCTGATTTAGAAACATTTACCTGTTTGTAAAATGCTGTGTATGACTCCACATGGAAAGAACAGAAATTATATTATATTATATTATATTATATTATATTATATTATATTATATTATATTAATGGATTTAAAATTAAATCCCTTTTTTTCCAAATATATATTGAAAAATTAAACCTGCCCTTTTTTTATTTTTTATTTTGAGGAATGTATCGATCTGTGTGGACTTCACAAATGCGAGACAAAGCTCACAAAATCAAATTCTATAATTAGGTGTTAAAAGGGAGAGTAAATTATGAGAGACAATATAATGTAAGTTTTAAAGACATTTCTACATTTCTCTTTATACATTCAGAAGGAGAGAAACCAGGACTGTGAGAGTCATCTGATGCCAGCAGGAATGGATTTCCATGTGTTGTTTCCATGTGCAGCCCTGGGTCATTGGCCAGTTGTGCTATTGCAGGGGATGAATATTCCTGAAGAAAGTGAGATGTGGACACAACACAGAAAATCCCCTGAGCAGATCACTCCACTCGCACTGAGTGGTGCAGCTCCATTAATTCTGACACAGCAATCACAATATATATAATTGAAAAGGCACCCAAGTTCGTACCTGTAAACCCCAAAATGTTCTGATGTGTCACAAGTGGGGCTGTCCTGCCCTTTGTATCTCTCACTGAGGTTCATCCAACATCTGAAAACAATATTCCAGGTGGGAAAATGGGATGCAACCCCTTTGGGAAGCATTTAGGGGTGGGACATAGGGAGCACAATGCACTGCTGGATATTGCTGCTGTCCATGGAATGATCCTCAGTCTGGGAACCAGTTTTTGGGAGTTTTGTGGGTAGATTTCTACAAACAGATCTCGAGCCTAAGCACACAAGGAAAAAAAAGTTCTGTGACAAAAATACAATTCCCATTTCTTTTAATGTGACCTCAAGGAATTTACAACTGTTGTAGGTGAATAATAATTACAACAGTAAAATGTTTACAGAGGATTTATAAAAGAAAAACTCCTAATATGTGTGAAGTGCTCAGATATTCCAGGAACATAGGGATGAACAGATATTTTTAAGGGCCATAGGCAGTTCATACAAACAAAAACCAAAAAAAGGAAAAAAATATAGAAGAAAAAAGAATGGAATTTTCACAGAAGCTTCCTGACTGCCACGTTACAGTCCTGCAAAAGTAATTTGAACTGAAAATCATTTCCATTGTGAACCTTTCACAGGGCTCGGTTTTGCTTCTTTCATAACAATTCTACATTTGGCTCATCTTCCCCTTCCTTCTTTCTTTTAAATCACAGTCAAACTTAGATAATATAAGTTGAAAATAGAGAGATAAAGACTTTCTGCTACATTTTTCTTATTCAGGTTAGAGGATAATTCTGTTTACTTGGTTCAGGTAATATTCCAGTTGTATCGCAAGCTGCCGCTGACGAATGAAAAACTGATTTTTCTTCTTCTGAAGTATAGCCTACATGAGCACCTATAATCTTTATGCATTTACAGTGATTTTAAAAAGAGCCAAATAGTACATAAATGTGTTAAAATCATAAAATGCTCTCCAGGCAGTGCTGTCGTTGGGCTCTTGCAAGCTGTGGTGTCTGCAGGTGCAGAACCCAGATGCAGGCTCTCGCAGGGGTGGGTGCTGCTCTGCTGGAGCTGCTGATGGGTGGGAGGGACGCAAACCTCCCAGTTGTGCTCTTGGACACTCACTGCCAGATGCAGCACAGCTGGTCCAGGAGGGCCAGACCCCGTGGAAGCACGAGGATGTGCGCCTGTGGGGTGTCACTGTTCACATTTGTGGTTGCTGTAGTCCCTGTTAGTGCTTTTCTCAAAAGCAGAGGACAGGGCAGACACTGCTGCACATTGAATCAGCTCAGACCCTCGGATGGGAGACGATTTTGTCCTTTCCCAGAGAGCAGTGGTTTTCAGTTCTGTTAATTTAGGCTTTTTCACCTGTTAGATCTGAATTTTCCCGTTTAAAGAATTATTCTGTGTTCACCAGAATGAGGTTTCGGAGATTCAGAGCCAAGCTTGTGAGGTGCTGAGAAAGAAGTGCTAGATCTTTCCTTTCACCTCATTTCTTCCCAGTCAACTGAGTTTCAAATCCAGCTTATTAAAACTTGAGTCATGAAAATTACTGACTCTTCACAAACACAAAGCTCTGAGTTAACTTTTTATTCACATGTCACGAAGATACTATTTATCAACTTAATTAAGGTGTAGAGAACATCAGACTCTCATTTTTCTTCTTAGCAAGCAGGTTAAAGAATGTTAAAAATTATATTAACACAATTGGAAAATATGCCATAGTAAAATCTGGCAGTGGCGGGGTTGTTCTGCGTGTGAGAAACCTGAACGCATTTAAAAGCTGTTTCCCACGTGGGGCTGTCACTTTGCTCCCTGATGTGTCACAGCCTGAACAACAACAGGGTTCTTCAGCTGGCTTTGCATCTTGTCATGGCATCGACACCACTGCAGCCCTTGTTCTGCTGGGCAAGGAAAAATGGCACAGCCTGGGACAGAGGGAACGGGGCAGGCACGTGGGAACAGCTCATCAAATGCTTTAGGATTTGTCCCGACAGGGAAACCGAGCCCTGGAACCACCCCGGTGTAACTGGAGCTAGAGCTCTACAACTCCTCACGTGGAGAATCTTATTCTGCACTCCAAGTGCCTTTCCTTTGTGAGGCTTCTGTGGCTTTGAAAGGTACAATTATACCCATGAAGTTACACTGAGGAAATTCCCCATGTAGACAAGTCCTTACATAATGCCAGCCTCCTTTGCTTCCCCATCAAATGTTACAGCTTTAAAGCTATCATTGTTTCATTTACTTGTTTGGCATTTACCTTCCTTTCGATGCTGATATTGCCTGACATATTATTCAGTCAGTTGTTAGACAGAACAATTATTCCCCTTAACTGCTACTAGAAATGCCATCTATTTCCTTTTGTTAATCCCTCTGCGTCAAAGTTATTAACTCTCCAATCAACTAATGTTGTAACTACTGCACATTTCACTGCTGAATGATCTGTATTTGCACCAAACATAAAAGGCTTTCTTTCACTTTATTTCCAGGGGCCAATCCTCTTCCCACTGGTCAGGATTCTCTCCATCTTTTCCTTATTCCATGCCCAAAGCTAAACAAATTTAAATAATTTTATATTATATTATCAGAAAGCCCGTTTTGTGGGGTTTTTTTCCTTATACTATCAAGCATGGATCCAAATGCAGAAGAAAAACCTTCAAACTATTTAGAAAAAAATTTAAAGAATTTGCTTATAAACTACCCGTGAAGATGCACATTGCAGCTGGTGACACAGATTGCCCGTGGCACTGGCTTCCTTTAGTTCCCACTTATTTCAGCAAATAAATATGGTAATATAAAAATGAGGGCTTGAATGGGTAATCTCTGGACTTTGTAAGTGTGTTTGTGTTTGTGTCACTGCAGCATTTTGAATATTGTCAAAGGTGGATTCTTGCAAAAGGTGTGAGATGGTTGAGCAATCCACGAATTTTAACCACGAAGTGAATACCCATCAAAGTAAAGCAAAAATGAATGAAAAAATCCAAGTTTATGAAACAATTCAGAAGTTAATGTGCAATCTTAGCTTTAGAACAAGCTTTAGAGAACTTTCCCAATTTAGGGAAAATGTCCATGTGCATCAGTTGATTCAACTAAGCTGAAATATTCCTAACCACAAAACCACCTTAATCTCACGTTAAATGTCTGCTGTCCCAAAAGGCAAGTTCCTTGCTGAGCTCCCAGGGAGCAAAGCAGTTTCGTTTGGAAGCCCCTGATGGCTCAGGCTGCTCTGTCCATGGCCGGGAGATGAAGAGGCCAAGCCCCACCTGCCCAAACCTCCCCTTCCCACCGACTGAAATGTGCTGGGGAGCTCCCTAAAAGGAGCTGCTGCCGCAGGTTTGCGTGTCAAATCTTACAGCAACACGAGGTAATGGAGTGGAGCACAGGAAAGGAAAAAAAAATCATCCTGCAAACCCTGACGTGTTCCCCAAACATAATTTGATGGGATTTCCCAGGGACTGCCTAACCAGCCCTGCACTCTGGGCTGATCCATGGTGAGAGCAGCATAAACCCTGCATTAACAGAAGTGACAATTCAATCTCTTTTTAAATCAGGTGTCAAGAAGCTTCATCATGACAATGCAAAGAGACAGTGATGGACAGCCAGGTATTTATTAAGTTTTGCTATCAAAATGTGTCTCAAAAGGTGCCTCAGTTACTCTGGGAGGGTAACTCTGCCTTTTGGGGAGCCCAGCTCTGTGTGACCTGACCTTCTCCATCCCTAACTGGATCATTCAATATAAAGAAATGCTATATCCACTTTACAACTTCAGCAAGGTGAGAAGCAACATCTTATGATTTACTGTCTCCCTTAGCAGTGAGGCATAGCACAAGTGGCATCCATCTCTGGCACGGAGACTGTAATATTTGCCCCAGCACAGACATAAATTCATGACCTTCTCTATACATTAAATATCAGGAGTTCTTGAGTGTTACTGCTCTTTGTCAAAATAAAATCCTCCCCCCACGGAAAAGGCACATCGTGAATTAATATGAAAATAAAATTCCTCAGCAACTTTGCTGAACTGGGATATGGTGACCAAAAACCTGTTTCTTATGAAGACTGAAAGACAAAATAATGGCCCTGTTGCATTCAAAGTACTGATGTAATCAAACAATAACTGCTGCTATTAATGTGAGAACACCTTGTCAGGTGCTCTTCCAAAGCTTGTCAGAAAACCTGTGACAGGTTTTGTTGTGACTTTATTTAACACCCTAGTCACTCACTCTGTCATCATTTGCTTCTTACTTGTTACTGTAGGTGTTCCAATCTCTTGCACTTTGATGTTTCACAAACTTTGCCAGCAATATATTGGATTTGCCAACCAATTCTAAACTTGTCAACTTTCTGACCATAACTTAAATCTGCTTTACCTCCCTCAATAGCAAAACTCAAGGAAACAGAAAAAAACCCAACAAGCCCAAACTCAAACTCATCTCTAAAATGCAACTAGTGGATTCTGGACAGTCTGGGATGAACTCCCTGCCCTCTCAGCACTCCTGCCAACTCTCCCTTTGGACATCCTTGGACATGGGCTGGTGGCTCACACCCTGCAGTAGCACAGGGTACAATGGTTCATTCACACTCTGAGGGGTGTGGACAAGGCTGGTTTGTGCAAAGAAAGCAGAGAGAGGATTTAGTCTTCCATAGGCACTGATCCCTTCCTCTCATTTTCTCCCCTTACAATGTATTTGAGTAATTTAAATAAAGCATCTCCTCTACTCACTCTTACTCATCAGGAGTGTACAATTCCAGGAAAGAATCAGGGGTCATTTGAAAGGCACAAATGTCCTAGAATACACTAAAATCATGTTAGACTTGGCACTTTCTGAGTGCCATGAACTGAGCCATGTTTTGGATATTTTGGGGAGAACAAGGTGATCTGAAAATATTCCACAGACTACATCCTGCATTTCAGATGTAATGAAGAAAGAGCAAAGTAGAAAAGTAATTTGTCATTTATTCTCAGGTGGAGGGCAATTGGTCCAGGACTCAGTAGGAATCCCAGGGCATACAGATAACATGGCTCCTCTATCAGAATACCATTTCACGACTGTCTTTGTGTTAAACAGAGTAATTAGTGCATTGGGAGCCCCAGCTCAGAGGCATTTCCTGTACTGGGGGACGAGTGCCTCTATTAGTGTATCATATCTATAAAATCCAATTGCATCCAGGGCTGATGCCAACAGCTCTAGTCAGAGACCTTTCTCCTGAGGACCCTTCTCCATTCCTTTCTTCTTGTCCAATGAAGATATTACTCCTTGGGTACTAATTATACATCAGTGAGGTCTAAATTAACTTCTTTTTCTGCAAATGACAGAGAAAAATGGGCTCTGTACCCCACAATCCTGGGGGCTAATTTCCAGACAATATTGCACTTTTTCTATGCAGCAATTTTTTTTTCCAGGTGCTTCAATACTGAAGTGTTGCAACACTGTGTAAACTGTAGTTTGCAAATGAGCAATGGGGACTTGCACAGTGATTTAGAAAACAAAGAGTGTCTTTTATCCTGTGGAGAAAATAGAGATGGAACAGGCTGAAGGCCATGTGGAGAGGCTAAATTTTATGCTGAAGTTATCAATTTTGTGTTCTAAGCGACAAACAGGTTAAGCATCACTGAAGTAAGATGGTGTAAAATCTGCCCAATAAATGGAGCTCGAAGCAAAATATGTCTCTTCTTTTGTTTATGTTCTTCAAATATGTTTTATAAACAAAAGCGAATATATCAACAATTTATGCTCCTGTGTGGAGCCAGAAACTCGAAACAAACCCAAGACACTGACTTGTGCCACTCCTTTAAACCACACATGGAAGGAAAGGCAATGACTCTTGTTTATGAAGATTTATGTGACAAGAGAACCAAAGAGAGAAGGCAGAAGGAAGCACCACATACAGCTTAGGAGAACTGGCAGGCTCAGAAAAACTTAATGAGCAATTTGGGGCCAATTAATGACTGGAAACAGCCAGGAGTAATAAGCAAAAGAACTTTCCGGTGGGGATCACAAACGCTGCATGTTCTTTGTGGGGTAAAAAAAAATTAAGAAAAAAGACTGCATCAAGATGATCTGCATTCATCTGTTTCTCTTGCTAAATAAAATAATCTGCAGCATCTGAAACTAGATTAATCCTTTATGTACAGTGTCTTAACACACCTCCACTCTTATCTGTGACCTCTGTGCCAGACCAAAATAGATATTTATGACATGAATTATGTATAAATTTATACACATACATATGCATACATAAATGTATACAGGACTATGATTTATTCATTATTCTTAGACATTCTGGATAAAACAAGTGGAAACCAGTAGTGGAGGAGATGCATTTACACTGTCAGAGTAAAAACTGATGCACATTATTTATGAAGCCTGCTCTGTCAAAGTGTGTTGGTTTTGATGATCCTACTCGAGTCAATGCCACCCTTATCTGTCAAGTGAGACACACACCAATCTCCTGCTTCTCCGAGGGAGAAAAAAGGGCTCTCAGAAATGCACACCTTATTATAAATAAACATCAAGGCACGGTCAGATAAAAACACAAGCCTTGGTATATGTGTATTTTAATTGGCAGCAGACAAAAAAATGCACCCAGCATGTGTGTGCACAGTCCCACAGCCACGGAGAAGGATTCGCAGTTTGGAAATCAAGGTTTGTATTTTCATTTCTGTTGGCACTGAAGAAGGCAGAGAAATAACTGTCAGAAAACTGGAAAGCAGCAAAGAGAAATGTAAAGATATTCCTCTTATTTGTCAGAAAATAAGAAGTTCAGATGCATCTTGTCATTGAAACAGTTTTGTTCCTAATGCTTCATTTTTCCTCCTTGTAGTTGAAGACTATTATAGAAACTAATAGAGGTGGGCAGCAATCTGATTTTGCTGTTGTATGTGTCATTCTGAGATTTTGACAGGCTTTAGGTTTTTATAATTAAACCAAACAAAATCAGAAAAGAAGTTTATTGGGAATAAAAAACTGATTTGTGGGTAGTTGAAATGTGTCATTCAGGTTCCAGAGATTTACATTTTCTAACAAGATAATCCGCTTTCAGTTTTTCACAAAGAGAGCGATCAGGGCTTGTTTTTCTGTGAAACATGTTATTTTGATTAATGAGAAAAAATGGAAAAACATTTCACTGAAATATTTCTGTTGGGTAGAATTTAAATTTCATGTTATGCAGGGACTCTGGCTCAGAGCACTGATATATGGCACTACAAAAATGAAGGAAGCTCCATGACAGCATTAAGTTAATTCTGGATTTACTCCAAAACCCCTAAGAGCAATATTTACTTCTACATTTTTAATAAGAAAAAATGTGCACAAGGTACAAAATATCCTCAGAATCACTAATAAGAAGGAAGAACAAACAGAAAGGAGGACTGAAAAATATTGCAGAAAGGAAAGGACCCGCACATGAACCAACATTTTGCATGGAGTTTAATGAAGCAAACATTGGAGGTTTGAAGAGATGACAGCAAACATCCATTTCCTGTATTTGTACTATTGCAGTTTCCAAAGAATCTAACTGGAGATTTTCTCTTAACTGAGAAAATCTGTCACTATTACAGCAGGAAAGGTAATTAATTTTGCCCTTCAGATTTGCAGGTATTCTTAAAAAAAAATTAAATCCTCAATTTTTTTTTTTTTTTTCACTGACCGTCTTTCCCATGACCTCCCAGAGAAAGCATCCTCGAAGATGGGGTTGTGTGTGAAAATCCAAATATTGTTTGCAGTCAAAGCAATCAATTCTTGGGCAAAACTTTCCCTCCAAATTGCACTGGCTCAGATCAGAGCAATCCCACCAACCCAGGAATGCTCCAAAACTCTTCTCCCCCTCAAAACTGTAACTATTGTTGAAATCAAATGCTGCGCTTGACTTTTTGACTCTCTGAGTTAATCTTGAATCTCCATCAACTTAAAACCATTTTGCACCAACTTTACACTGCCAGCATGTGGCTTTCTAAGCAAGAATCGAGAGGTACCCATTCCTCTGAACCATCAGATCAGATCTGCTTCCCTGGGTTCACAGCGACAGAATTCCAGCTCTCGCAGGGATGCGTGATGGAAATACACAACACGAGTCAGGACCATGATGTCTGAAGGGATTAAAGGAGCCCCAGTCTTTCCTATGTTATTCCCACCAGCCAAAGATGGAGAATAATTGGTAGGACACCCAAACTCCACAGAGCTCTGCAGCACCCAGGGTTCAGAAGTTCACTGAGAGTGAAGTGATATTTTTGAGCTTTTTGGAAAGAAGGGTTAGGTGGGTGTTGGGAATAACCAGACAATGCCCTTAATTACTCATTTTATTGAAGCCATTTGAGAATAAACACTCGTGCAAAAATTCTCTCTCTTTGGTTGGCAATGTCTTGTTTTCAGTCCACTCAGTCACAGAAAAAAGTCGTTTTTCTAGTGACTCGTGTTGCAGGGGTGTTGTAAGTGAAGCTAGATCTTATTAGCACAGCTGTTTTCCTTTTCTTCTTGCAGACTTTGAGCTCAGTAGGTCATTTTGTGCTGCAGCTAATATTTGCTCTGCATAAATTTTACTCCATTTAATAAATACGATTCAATAAACATAAAATTAAGATTCATTTTTAAATAAACTGGAAGTGAAGATTAGTGAGTGTGGAAGCATGCAGGATTGCTTTATCTTTTAATGCTAGGATTTCCCAGAAATTTTAAAATTAGAAGTGTAAGGATCTCATCTAATTTTGCAGTCCTAGATGTGCTCTCATCTCCTGGCACACAGTGCCTGCAGTGGAGAGCTTCAGTGACTGGCAGGTCACATCATTTCTCCCTGCCCTTGAAATGCCTCTTTTCATCCAAGGAAACTTTTATTAATGGAATCCAAATTAAAAAAAAAAAAAACCAAACAGAAAACAAAACAAAACAAAACAACAAAAACCCAAACTTAATATGCTTATTTGGACCAAATATGGTCTTTGTTTTAAAGGGACTAAAGTCAGCTGAGATTTTATCTGATGAAAAAGGAGAAGCTGAGCAAGTCTGTCTGTGGTTAACATGTCTAATGAGAAGAAAACTCATCATCTAGTGCCAGCTGTGAACAAAACCACGCAATTATCACCTCTGTATTTAACAAAGAGAGAAAGAAAAGCAAAAAAATAGCTGTGGATTTGTTCTTCCTGCCATGTAACAACAACAACCCTCTGAAGTAGTTATCACGTATTCAGGAAACACTTTCAACCCTCACTGTGGAACTTGCAATAGTATTTTTAAATTTAAGCTTAAGCATAATGCTGAATTTTAGAAACAGCAAACAGTACTTTCCAATGGAACCCTCTCTATTTATAGTGTTTTCCAGAGAGTGTGCAGACTCAGAGAGGAAGGCAGCAATATTTACAAAAATTTCACCATGTGAGAAAAAATGTTAAGGAACAAGTGTAAAACACGAAGATGATGAATGTAAATGTCTTTATAAAATACACCAAAGCTGTTAATTTTCTTATGGCCAAAAGTACTTGCTAATGACTAGAGGGAAAAACTTTCCGAAAAATTAAGTTTGCTGGGAACAAGAGATTGATTTCTGTTTGCTAACTTGGACTAATGAAAGCAACTGCCAATCATGCTCGTTAGGAAGAAAATGTCTTGCAGCCGCTAAAATAGAGCTAAAAAGTTAAAAGGCGATTCAGTGCTGGGTGCTGGAGGTATGGAATATGCTTCATACAACAATCACAGCCGATAAAAATGTGCCTGGACTACCCCAGCTGTCGTTAACAAAATGTCACGGAGCTGCTCTGAAGTCAATACCGTCGCTCACACCCACATCAGCACAGCGAGGATCGGGGTCTGTTCTCGTGCCCCAACACCTCAGTCAATAACACATCCATTTTTATTCCACATTCCTGGTTTGAGATCACAGATGCTGCAGAACAAACGGAGGCCGTGGCATTATTGGCCATGAACTGTGTCCACACATTACTGGGACTGCTGCTATCGTGTGACAGGACTGAGAAGTGCTGGTACGGGGAACAGCTGAGCAAATCAAAACAGCCAATAGGTGGAAAATTACAATGGGACCACAGAGGATTTGCTGGAAATCTCTCAGCAGCAGACAGTGAAGGCAACTGTTACTTGAAGACAGGTTGCATTGCTGCTTGGGGTATTTAACAGCCTCTCATACAGTTAAGAGTTATGTTTGTATTTTATTTGTTTAAACAAAGACTCTTTTTTTGGTAGATGGATTACTTATCTCGGCTATTACCATTATACTCATTGTTATCTGGTTTTACTAGAAAGCCTTTTTAATTCAGTGAGACTGCTCGGGCTGTGCTGCGTGGCACTGAGTGTATTTCTCTTATTCCAAATAAGAATTTTCATCGAATGTCCCATTTCTCCCAGCTACCCCAGCCAGTCTGTCAGGAGCAGTCTAAACACTCAGTAATTATAAAAAACCAACCTGCATTAAAACAAGGAACTCTTCATGCACTCTCAGAAAATCAGATTGGATGTTTTTATAGATGTTTTTCATGAAGTGCAGCAGGCACCACAGCATTTTATTTACCACCTTGATTTTAAGCTGTGTTTTCCTCCCAGAGTGGTCAATAAAGGACTTGCTTGTCTTTCTCTGAGCCTTACCCAAGCCCCTAATTGACCTTGCTGGGTTACCCAGTCCCACACCAGTGTGGGCTCCCTTCATCCTTGATAGCCATTGTTTAAACACTGTATTCTCCAATCATATACATGACTGCCTTTATCAGGAAATATCAATCTTGTTCCAATCCCATTAGAATAAACAGAAGAAAAACCCCTTCCAAAAAATTAGGTCCATAACAGTTATCTTCGAGTGAGGGAAGCATCAACTCAGAAAGGACTTGGTAGGAGGATGTGTGGAGAGAAGAAAAGAATTGGCTTGTGTTTGGATTGTGTGTGATGCAGAAAAAGAGCACAAGGGACTACAACACTGCTTGGAAGAGTTGCTCCTCTTCCTGCAAGTGGAGGAGCTGAGGGAACAGGGGATATTCCTCATGGCCCAGAGCTGAGCCTGCAGCCATGGCTCCACATCCACGGGCTGGGATGGACAATACAGCCCATGGCAAACCCAGAACAGGCTGCCACAAAATGGCATCTATTCTGCAGGTTTCTTTGGAAAATAAATCAGAAATAAGGATAAAACCCCTGCAAAGCTGATTTCAAGACACGTGAAGGAAAAGCAGGTCCATAACAGCTGCCTCTGCCTGTGCACTCCGGGTCAGCTGAGCTGGGGGCTGTTTGAGCAAAGACCACATGAAATTAGTCCATATTTTCTAATGTGCTGTTCTGGGGCCTGATGCTCCTTCACTTCCTCCTGGTTTTATACGAGATAAACAAAACTGTCAAGTTCTAGTCATTGAAGAATTAGGCCCTGTGACTTCCAGCTACACACAGGATTGGGACAACCTTCTCATCTAAGCCCCAAAATAGTCTCTAGCAGGTAACAAAATGAGAAAAAAAGTGCAATGTAAGGCTGAATTTCATTCCATAGCAGCATTATTTTCATGCTGCAAACATTTTATCATTTGTACTCTCTATTTCACTATTGAAAGGGCTTTTCTTCCCTTTCTTTCCTGATGCCAATGATAACTGAGTTTGGCTTTTTTTTTTTTACGCCGGCATGGTAATTTTGCAGTAATCGTTCATAAATCTCGGCATGCTCTCAGAAAGCAAATGATGGCATAATTTATCACTATTGAAAATGCATTTTTTGCCATGACAGTATAATTAGACATTCTTTTTAGGAGACATATTAAGTATATACCAATGTATTAAAGCTACTGTGCTGCAGATCCATTTAGTTGATTTATTCCTTGTCTCTGGCTTCCTTGCCTCATCGTGATACCCACACAGTCGTGCATTCTCATTGCAAGAATAAAAAAAAAAAAAGCTCAGGCAAGGAAGCAACACATTGTAAGAAAGAGTATCCGTAGGTTAACTAATTCAAGTGGGAACAGGATGCAATTTGGCTGCACTTTTGTACCAATTCAGAACGCATTAATTATGCAGTGATCAAAATAATTTCCCATGCATAATGCTGACCTCATTCACTAGAGGGCAACAAAACCCCAGTTTAAAAAGCCTCCACCTTCTACTTTCAATGACAGAGCACTTTTAATAAGATGCGGCGTGGATTTCATAATGAACACCCTGTTAATTTTACATAAGTGCAGAGTTCCTCCTGAGCAGCCAGTCAGGCTGTGGGACAGAGAGGACCAAGGCTCCCAACAGGTGCCAGGAAGGCGTTGTTGGAGTCACAGCCCCACGGCACATGGGTGGGTGTGTTCATTTGTTTGAGCGCCGTTGTCTGGCCCAGGTTACCCCATTGAGCTCTGTTCCACAAACCCCCCTGGACCTTGTACTGCTTTTGTAGATCAAAGCCTCTGGGTTTATCCAGAGATCATAAAGATACCAATGTTCAAGCCACTTAAACTGAGGCAATGAAAACCTCTCATCCATCTGACTGGGCTTTGCTTTTGATCAGGGAGGTTTGGGGGCCATTTGCTGCCTGGCTCAGCCCCTGAGCTGCTCCTCCTGCCATCACCTTCTCTCTCTGACTAAAGAGAATGAATATTTTCATGCTTAACCAAACTGCAATAGAAACCCTTTGCTTGTAATTTTTGAGGATGTTTGTTAGGAAGTCTGAAAGAGTTGATACTATCTCTGCCAACAGTCTAACAACTAATTAGTTTACTATGGGCCACCACGTTAGCTCTGCTAATTTAATTTTGAAAAGTTCACTCTGCATAATAAAATCTGGTTGCTGGATCTTCTCCTCCAGTTGTAAATAAGAAATAGCTATTACTGTTATGGTCTATTGAAAAAGGGCTTCATACACTGTGAAAAAATGATTACACAGACACAGACCCAACCAATTGAAAAATAATTACGTGAATTTGTCTTTTGTCCTCAGATGCAAGTAATGGCTAATGCAAATAAACTGCCAGAGAAGTATTTTATGTGCCTTTTATAGCATGAATGAGAATACATTTAACCCATTTTTGATGAATAGCTGACTATTTTTTTTTTCCACTGGTTTTGTTAGAGGAAACAATTATTAGGATCAGATGCAAATACCCATCTCTTAAAGCACTTGCTCCCAGAAACACATCCTTGGCCTCTCCTTTAAAGGGGCTCATCCCAAGAGGTGACCAGAGATACACAGATGCATTCCTGTGTTTCAGAGGCAGTGCAAAGATCAGGAAGGGGTGGGGGATGCTCAGGAGGGGAGAGATGTACAAATACATTTTTCTATTACACAGCTGACAGCCCCTTGGGAAAACAAGTCTAAGAAATGTGCAACCTTGAAATGTGTGCACGCTGCAAGGGATATTTTCAGTGTGAACCCTGTGTTGGGATTTTCAAAGTCCTTAATCATTTGGCTCTGCTGGGGAAGAGGGATATACTGAAGCTCCTAAACAAACAGAAAGGTTTGATTTTGATGCCTTCTCCTCACAGAAAGGTGGAGTGGGCTGTCCCTGCTACACCCCCTTGGCAGGGCACTGCAGCCCCCACAGTCTGTGCCTACGTAGCAATATTCTCCCTGCACACAGTGCAGAATGACACATCCCCTTCCCACCAAAGTATTTAACAATTTCCTTTGAAATGCAACTCATTATACAAAAGCAGAACTAAATAAAAAATACTCCAGAGAGAGAACAGATTGCTAGATATAGATTAGATGTGCAGCCTAATCCTTCACACGCATTAAATATTTAACATAATCACGCCACAGGTGACAGGAAGATGTCTGCATTGTTTAATTAGACTTAATTAAACATAAGGAAAATCTAATACTAATTCAGGTCTAGCTTTTAAATTGATTACAAAACTCTCTTGTAAAAGTACTTTTGTATCCAGAAAAATGTATTCGTTCGTTCTTTAGCTGGGGAACCCTCGCCATGCAAGGCTCAAAGCCCGTGAAGAGACGATCTGTTGTGCTCAAAAGCCCATGGATGAGAGTAACTTTTCTCCACTGGGTTAAGGACAAAGCCAGAGGACTTGGCACTTCCAGCAGGCTGTAATGCTGAGCTCTTCTGGCCATATTTTGTATAAGCCATTACACTCGGGACATCATTTTTTTCTATTACCTCTTTTATGGTCTTATTGTTTACAAGAAAATAGATAGAGCATTTAATTATGAGATGGACTTAATGTTCTATAACAACTCCTGTATGCAATACATTGCCTCTGGAGCTCTGCTCACAACTCACATTAATGCGACAAATGAAAAAACCCAAACTAAACAGTGTAACAGAGAAGATGTTTTGCAAGAGGAGGGCGATATCTAATGCTTTGAATCATTCCCTGACAATATTCTCACGTCTCCCAGTTAAAGTTATGGTTCAGAACTGTGTTTAAGCACAGATGAATACAACATGAGTTGTCAAAGGACCAGGGAAAATGTATGCCTTGCTGTTTGTTTCCCAATCATCTTATTTAGTGACATTAAGTGGAACAGCCTGATAAAGGCCCAACCTAAAAGGTGTATCCTCGTGACTGGATTAAAACGTAAAGTATTATTTTCTCTACGAACTAAAAGTTAGAAAGGATTAAAGAAGAGTAGCCATAACTGTCCTAGAAATGAATTAATCAATCCAGTGAGCCCCAGCTCTGCCAGGCAGCAGTGATCAGTCAGCTCCAGAGATTACCAAACTCAGGGCTGCCTGTTGTTGATGTGATATTCTGTGTATCAGTGTGGTACCTTAGATCAAATGATTCATCGATGCAGTACTGGAACCAGAGTACTACAGCTCTATGTTTTTATTGGTAGTTTCTTAGTTTACCTGATGCTGTGGCTGCTTTTCTCCTCCTCTGGTCTCTGGGTTACTGCAACTGATTTTTCGCAGGGAGGATACAGGTTGTGGAAATGGTAAGTGCAGGATTTTGGTTTCCAGATGTGTAATTCCCTGACCATGACAGCCGGAGCTCCTGTCATCAGCCTCACTGTGCGGGTGTGTGCTCATCTCACAGACATGGAGGAGGGGTTTGTACCACGCATATGCACAGGCAGTAGGTTCCTGATCTGGATTTGCGGGATAGAAATTTAAGTCTCTTCTTTCCTTAAAGGAATTAGATCCATATTGAATTGCTGCTACAAGTTTGGAATGAGAAATAAAAGAGTTACATAAGAGTTACAACAAAAAATACCCATAATGCAGGTAAGTGACACAGACTCCTGGTCACGCACAGCAAAGGACTGGGGTTTTTTTGCTCTTCTCTGGCAGAAAGAGGTTGAGGCTTTTTGCTTTTTGCTCAGCTAACCCTTGTCATGTGGTGATGGTGGATCACACCGTGCTTACCTCTCTGAGGCCTCAGTACATACAGTGACATGTTTCTGTCTGCTGTGTTTGAAAACATAGCTGATGAAAGCAATAACCACATTCATGGTGCACTACCTTACTCACTATTGTCCCAGTCAAACTGGGGTTTATCTACAGAGAATAATTGGGTATGCTCTGGAAACTACCACACTTACAAGAGAGAATAGATAATAAACTCAGAGAAATGAATTGTAAATTCTGGGCAGAAATCAAGGGAAATTTCTATTTTAGGCAGTACTGTTCCAGGAACAAAATTATGGAAACAAAATTCTACAAACAAAGATAAAAATGAAGGCTGTCAATCAGAGGGAAAAAAATCAGAGGGAAGTACTGTAACAGGAGGAAAGTAATGGAAAGACTGAAAATGAGTGAGCAGCACAATCCTTCCACATATGAATTATATGGTATTTAAATTCTAGACACAGGAAACTAAATGTTGTGGGCTGAGAACTTTTTCCTCACAGGAACTGGGAGGCAACTGGGAGCATTAGCACCCAGGAGAAGGTATCCAGCACCTGAGGGGAGGAGATGAGCCCATGGGGGTGATTAATTCCCAGTTACACACGCTCAGCTCAAGGCTGATGTAGTGCATATATATATTTTAGTGCTGTCCTCTATAGAAGGTACATTGATAAACTAGAGACACTACTGAAGAGAGCAGTAAAAATGATGGAGTGGACACAGTGCCTGTCCTAGGTAGTCAGGCTGAATGAAATGGATCTGTGCCGTATGGAGGAGCAGTGACAAGCAGGGGACAGACAGGTTACAGGTGTGTAAATGACTGCAGGTTACTGCCTGATACTCCAGCCAGAGATTAGTGCATTTCCAGGAGTTAAACACAAATTCCAGAAGGCTGTGATTCAGTCATAGCAGTCTCTAAAGGTGCCAAGAACATCCCACAAAAATCCCTAAAGTAAGATAATCCATAAATATATCATTGGCAGTGCTTCCCGTGTGTCCTGCCCTCTGGAGAGAAAGGAGAGGCGCTGATCCTCACCAGGAGGAATTCCTGGCTAATTCTGTCCTCCCCAAGCCTCACCATACAGTCACACTTGCAGGAGGGGGGCACATCCACAGCCCTGGCTCTAGCACCATGCCGTCCCAAGTGAATGCAGCAGCAGAGTTCCCTTCAGGCCAGAAACTCTGGCCACAGCTTGGGCTCAGGGCTAAGCCAGAAAAAAGATGTCAATACAGGAACAGGAGCACAGTTTCATGTAATTTGCCCTGTGATGGGTAGAGAGCAGAGAGCAAGGGGCAGAAAGGACAGAGCAGAAGCCCTGAGAGGCCTCATGGGAGCAGTTCAAAGAATTTGGGTGTCTTTCTTCACTCATGGCTAAAGTCCCAAGTATCTCCAACAATGCCCTTTTAGATAAGCTTGTGTTAAATGTACACAATTAGTGCCTTAATACAGTGATTCAGCTTTCTGTTTCAGAATATGCCATGGTGTGTGGGGGTTTTTACCTTCTAGAAACTGTTTCCAGCATGAAGAGATCAGTGCAGAGCAAACTACAGATATCAGATCTTACACATCCTTTCGTAGGTTGATTTCCATGGTGTGTAGGTTTCAGCTTTACCACAGCCCTTCCCTGGAGGACATCTGGAATCCTCAGCTTTGTACCAGAGTTTCAATACGGGAATATTAATGTTTAAACTATAATGGGTCTGATTTAATCTGATTTCATTAACATTTTATTAACAGCTGTGTCTAGGCAGTCATTTTAATCATTTAACTATGTTTCGGGAGTGGGGTGGGAGGGTTTGAGCAATTCAGGGGAAATGACAATTCAAAGTCAATTCAGTCCTGCAGTTTTTCTCCAGCATGACTCATACACAATCCCAGTTCAGGTCAGTTGGCCATTTCCAGGACACAGCGTGTGCTGCATTAATGTCTTCTGACATTCCTGCCCGAGGTAAACCCCAGGAAGAATGACATATGCTGGGGCTGTGCTAAGCCCCACTGGCACGTAATCAAATTAATATTTATCATAAAACCCCATTGTCTTTAAGACTTCTGAGTTGTCAATAAACCCGAAACCCCTCAGAGAACTAATGTTCATCACGAAACTCTTATTAACGTCAAAAGGCACTTCAGCTGCTGACGCACTTTGAACTGTTGAACTTTGTGTTGGCAGGAGAACCAGATATAGACCCCTGGTTTTCTAATTACTGAATCACAGACATCCAAACACTTGAAAAAGCCCCCTTGGCTCTTGGCTGCTGTTTGGAGACAGCTGTGGTGCTCCAGTGCCTCCCCATAGAAGGCAGTGAAGTGCAAACACACCAGACACTGCTGAGCAGAGAAGCTGCTTCTCGCTGGCATCAGACACTGCCTTCAGCAGCTGCTTTTGCAGCCACCACGATGTGAAGCACAGGCCTGAGGAGAGGAGGAGAAAGTGAGCAACGTTTCACTTTGGGTGCAGTCCAGCTCCTCGGCTCGGTGTGCGATTTGCAAATGAACGACAGAATTTCTCCACATCATTGTTGCAAATAAAATCCAACATAAAATCCTTTAAGATGCAACATCCTTCAGTACTGCATACTTAAACTACCTCCAGTTATTCTGAAGCTCCTAAGCTTTCAGCATTTCACAACACAATCATTTCTGGATCACGGAGAGAAAAAAATTGTGCATACTATACAGCACTGCATCAAATCCTGACATTTTTAAAGACTAAAGGACTTGAGAAACAACCTTCTGCTCCCTCCCCGCCGAGACAGCAACAAACAACCAGAACTCAAACATAAAATTAAATACAGTTTATCTCCTCCATGACATCTCTATAATATACACCAAACTGGAAGAAGTTTACAATAATAACTTTCCCTCTCTAATATGATACTTATTTCAAGCACTTGGAAACAGAAAATAGCTCAGAACATTCTCGCTCTAAGCCTGAGACCTTATTTCTCTTTACATTCCAGCCTTAGTCGTAATTCTTACCCTGGTTTATTCAAGAGCAAGCACTCCATCTCCCACATAAATTCTTCTGGATTTCCAAGAACGTTGATGCCAGCTGAATGTGACTGAAATAAGTAAACCGTGGGTTCAGTGAGAGGGTTTTGATACCACAGTGGCTTAGTTTAAGTCTGAAATCGAGGAGCAATGTGGTAAACTCACAAAATGCAGGCATCTCTGAAGCATTCTATCTAAGGGTTTGTTCAGGTAAACCCAACCAAATTGGTGCTTTGAGTTTTGTACTTAGGAAAACAAATTTTTCCAGTTGTCCCATTACTAATAAGTCAGAACAGAAATCCCGAAGAGCCAAGTGCTCCTTCCAGACACTTCAGCGCTCAGATCTGCTCAGCTCGTGCCCTGTTTGTGATGTACTGAAGCTTGCAAACAGCCAGAGGACTCTGAGCCAAGCAGCTCTGACCTGCCTCCACCCAGAGTCAAAGGATGTTGTTCCTGCTGCATCACTCCTCTCGAGCTTAGTACAGCTTTGCTGCTCAACACACCTCTTAACAAGCACCACCACGTATTAGTGGGATGTTGCCAACACTGTACACTGTCAAATTAACGCTGTTAAACACAAGGCCTTTGTTTACAGTGCAAAAATAAGCTGTTGTTGAACAAACGAGAGGGTAAACATTTACAAAGCTGGAGAAAAGGCTGCACAGCTGAAGGTGGGCTGAGGGTGCTGCTTTCCCTTCTCCTTTAAGAAAAACTGGCCCAAAATTATTCCAGTGCAGTCGTTTGAAGTAGAGTGACTTTTCATGGTTAGTTTTCTTCATGGGACTAAGGGAACTTGAGCAAAGCGCCAGAAGGAGCACAGCTTTCTGAAAATATTGAACTTGAAAGCAAAGATGCTCTCTGTAAAGATAATGGGCTCATGGAAGAGACATCCCAATAACACATTTACATGAGGACTGGACTGAATATAGCACAGAAAAAAGAAGAGACAGCACATCACCCTTAGAAGGAAGGTTTGGCTCCTTAACATTGCTACACTGCTTCCCAAGAAACCCTCAGCAGTGGTTCTGCGGTGCCTCCAAGGAAGGAAGGCCTCACCTCACATCCCCACAGGTATCAAAATCCTCCAAAAGCAACCCAAGGCAAAGGCTCCACCATGAGTGTGCTGGCTCAGGGAGAGCTAAAACAGCAGAGTGGTGAGAAGCTTTGAGCACTCCCATTTTTCAGCACATCTTTGTGAGCACCTTGGGTCTTTCTAAAAGCAGAGGTTTTGTCTGGGTCTTATTCAAAGCAGTTTTCTGTTGTAACCTCATTTACGTCACTTGGACATGAAGGATCGAAGTAAAACAGAAATGCAGGAGCTGTATTTTTAGCAGTTTGAACTTGGACGTCCTTTAGTCATCACAATTTTGGAATTCATGTTTATCACCACAGAGACTGTTCATGGAGGATGTTATTATAAGGAACGAAAAGAGCCCTGTACTGCTTGTCATGGCCTGAGCTTACTGTGCTGATAAAATTTATCCTGCCCCACAGTGCATCTGTAATCAGAAGTAGTTATAAAACAGGTGAAACCCCAGAAATACAGGTACTTAATACAAATGCTTCTTTAAGACAGTGACTTCCTAAACACAGGCAAACTTTGGGAATCCAAAGGTTTGGACTACTCCATTCAATTTATTTATAGACAATAACTTACAGATATTTGTGCGTATGGAATACCATTAATATAAATCAGCTCATAATATTTTGGTAGTGATATCGGTCTAATTTGAATTTTATATTGCACAGTAGAATTGAATGCTAGACTTGATTTTTTTTTTTTAAAGTAATTAATGAGCTAAGCTACCTGAGAGAAAAACAAAATGATGATTATAATTAGAAGTGTTCCATGGCTGCTACCGGCTGTTTAGATGTACTTACAGGTAGCATTTCTAATTAAAACCCTCTTGATGCTGAGACATCTCTCTGTTCATTCGTTATTAAAAAAGTGGGACTTTTTTTGCATTAAGAAATCCCCTAATAGAAAAATAATAGAAAAAGTTACATGTAATTACATTCTCTGTGCTATTTGTGGTGAGCAGTTCCTGTGAGAAAATGAGCTGCAGGTGTGTAAGAGTAAGAAGTGCCAGCTCTGATTTCACTTGTTTGGAGTATTCCACCTGGAAAGGACTTGGGATTTAGGCTGGCATTCTCATAGGAGCCTGAAGGGCTTGTGGGGGTTTCAGGGTGTCTAACTCCCTGAGGGCTCTGTGAAAATGGCGTAATTTGGGAGAGAGGAGGAAAAATAAAACACCCCAAGTTGCTCTGCTGAGAACTGTAAAATCACAGGGAGTTACAGGCACAGTCCAGGGTTTGTGACAGTGAGCCTGGGATATGTGAGAGTCTGACATGGACAGGCTTGCAGTGGGTAAGGTTGAGCAATGTTTTCCTAGTCAAAATAGATTTCAAGCCACTGATTGGAAACAAAAATTTCAGTCATTCATGAAAACCAAATCTATAATGCTGCAGCAGTGTTCAGTTAGATTAATTACCAGCCAAGACTCTGCTATTCCTATTTCCAGTATCACCTAAATATTCTACGTACAGGGGAAAAAAGCAACCCTTGAGTCCCATTTGCCAAATTTCAGGGTTGGCAGGGAAAGATTTGGTTATACCAAGAGGGTTTCTTTCTACTACTGCCCCAAATCAAGGCTGAGTGCCTCTTCTCCTCCCACACTGAGTTGTGCCTCTCTCAGATGGGGATGGCTGTCCCAGATGCTCACATTGTTGTTGATGCAGTGATGTTTAGGATTCTGAAGCCTGTTAACTTGCAATCATGAAATGGCCCGATGGAGAAGCCCTTGTGCAGATACAAACTGTCCCACCTTTGGTGGCTTCCCTAAACTGCTGCTGGTTTACACCACAGGAGAGTCCCAGCTAATAATTTGCATTGCTGTCCTTTGTGAGCAATAGCCATCATGTTAATAAGCTCCAGCAGTGATAAATTCTGCCTCCTGCTTTATATCAGTGCCAAAAGGTGAAGGGGAAGCTGAAATAAGGTATAATTAAGTCCAGAAGTGCACGTTTGAAAGACGAATAGCTGCTTCAGATGATCTGAGGAGCTGGGAGATAATCCATTTTCCCACCAAATTCCCTCTCCTGGCCCAGATTTTGGCTGTAAGCACAAAGAACACAAACCAGCCTTCTCTCCTTCTCCAGACTGTACTTCCGTAAAGCAGGGGATTTATAAACATTTGCTGTGTTCAATCACTTCATGATCATTAGATACGAATTTCCTTTCTTTAGAAAAAAAGTATTTTGAGGAAGCATCTTAAAAGGCTTTTGGAACAACAGACATGACTTTGAAGATGAGTCACAGAGTGCAGGATGTGTGTTCCTGTCTCCAAAACCACTAGGAACTTTGGAGCCAGGAAAAACAATATCACAGTGGGAAGTGAGGGAAGCTGTTTGCTTTGATAGCAGGTGCCTTGCTGTCCACAGTTTGCACATTGGAGAGTGTGGGGACAGGATCACATGTACTGAAATGGCAGAAAGTCAAAGTTAGAGAGAAGGATAGGAAAAAAAGGAAAATAAACGGACAAAATCCCCCCCCAGTATTGCTTGCTTTGGAGGGACGGGCTTGTGGAAAAGAACAATGAGTGAATAAAGCCACCCTGCTAAGTTTAAAGTGCTCTTTTGATATCAAGTATGCCACTTTCTCCTGTGGGAAGAATTAAAAAAGACACATCTCTGATGATTTCTTACTGATTTCTTACTGATGTAGGGGTTTGCAGCTTAAATAGGCTGGGTTCTGGGTTTCTTCATAAATTACAGCATGTCCAGACTGTTCTCAGCTATGATCAGGAATTTGGGAGTTTGGCTGCTTCGATCCAGGGCAGCATAACCCAGAAGAAGAACTACCTAGGCTGGAATTTTTATTGCTCCATCTAAAATGCTTTGCTTGCTGCTAGAATAGAAGCAGAATGCTGTGGACAGGTGCATAGATTTATGTTTGTATTGACCACTTTTGACCTGGATTTGACTAGTGAAATTGCAATATTCATAATGTGGAGCCCTTGGCCTGATTTCTGAGATACTCTCTCTTTCCAGTCACATGCAATATGCTTCCTTATTAATCTGGATCCCAGTGACACTCAGTTTGCACACAGAGCAGTGAGTTTCTGGCCATGTTTTTCAGTGATGTTGTGCTCAGGAACACAACAGGATTTTCACCTTTTCTCTGCACATCCACCCCCTGATGTGTGGCTCTCGTGTGACAAGGAAAAGGCTGGAGATAAATACTGAGACTAATAAAGAAACACATTTATTGTGCATATCTGAAAGTTGAGCAGATCTGGTGTGAAGAAACTTCAAGCTGTTCCATTTGAGGTAAACTGGTGTGCAAAATGCAGTGTGGTGTCCCTGTCATTTACACCCTGTGCAACAGAAACCCTTCAGAGGCATTAATGAGCCACGCATGGCATTTATCTGCTGATGGGTGCGTTGTAACATGGTGATGCAGGTAAGAGAAACTAAACAGAGCTAAAATCTCATGCCCAGCTGGCGAGCCAATGGAACAGGAGCCTGTGGCTGTTTAACACCCTGCTATGAATTATCTCTCCAGCCTTATTAAAGTGGTGCAATGTGTGACAACAGAGCTGACCTTTAACCTACACATCCTTCAACCATTTCTCTGTCTCAGGTTGATGGCTTAAAAACCAGGAGTGATGCAGGTAATTAAACATGCTGGAAAAAGGGAGAAACAACTTTAGACTGTAATTGGTTATATAAATGTTTTGCACATCCCAGGATCATGCTATACACCCACCACGAATGGATTGCAGGTTCAGTATTAGAAGGGAGACTTAATAAAAGGGAATGGCTATTTCTGGGTCTGATTAGGACAGAAACTTTCTTGGTTTAGTCAAGTGAATGAAAACCTGACAAATGAAACGTGCCACAGATAAATGTGGGGTGTTCGTCTTCTACAGATTTTTATACTCCCTTCCTTCCCTGCTTACTGATGAAATAAAAAAACAGAGGGGAGGATATCTGAGCCATAAGGTGAGAGTTCAGCTCCAAAGCTTCCTCGAGCAGAAGGATTCAGCCTGGCTTATTATACAGGCTAAAAGTCATGAAATTTGAATGGGCTTTCCAAGGTTAAAAGATGTGAAGTTTGGGGCCGATCTTTAGTAAAAAGTTTTCAAAGGCATTGAGGGAGGTTATGGAATAGGGGCAGTGGGTGAAGGAAGGCTGTTGTATTATGCACTGCTGTTGCCAATCCCTCTCCATCTCACTTCTCCTCTGGAAGCACCTCAATGCCCAGGGCTGTGTGGGGGCAGCGGCAAAGGGCACAGTGGCAGCTGGAACCGCGAGTGCCACCGAGCCTCCAGAATGTCACTGCTCGCTTCAGAGTGCACTGCACTCCTCGTGCACAGAAGTCTCTGTGAAACTGAATTTTACTCTGAACTTCACTACATAAAAAGATTTGTTCCTCAGTCCTCCACATCACAGACTTATCTCCATTGTCCGTGAAATCCAGGGAAGCTCACTGCCCTATTCAGATCAAAATGATGGCAAATTATGCTTATGTTATCATTGGGATATTTATACTGATTCCAACATAAAATAGTTCTAATTTTAAGACTAGGGACAGGAAATATGCTTTTTTTTTTGTTAGAGGTAAATTTTAAACCCAGGTCTATAACATAAAAGCAAGACCAAACATAAAATATCTTCTGCCTGCCATGGATTGTTCAACACACAGGTAATGTATGCACCT
The DNA here is from genome assembly GCA_013397775.1 of Eulacestoma nigropectus. Lineage (NCBI taxonomy): Eukaryota > Metazoa > Chordata > Aves > Passeriformes > Eulacestoma > Eulacestoma nigropectus. Next base: position 12,551 of record VZTE01002665.1, on the reverse strand, counting down.
GGTCCTGAGCTTCAGAACTACCTTCGTGAGCACCTTTGAGTTTTGACAACCGCGCCACAAAAGAGAATCTAAATCTAGAGTTATTAAAAAATATGCCATAGAAATTTTCTAGACTATGCCACTCAGCTTAACAATGAAAAAATTACATTCTGGAGAAAGGATACAGACAAAAGTAATAAAGCGAGCTTAACATTCTGATCACATGGGTGCAAGGCAAGGGTAAAAACCAGTTCATTTGTTTTCTGCTCTTCTGAGCCAGCTGAAATTCAGAGCCCTGGTTTTCACAAGCAGACCTGAAGAAGTCAGTAAGAGCAACTTCCCTTTGAAATTATTTTTCATCTGGGGCAGTACTAAGTTACCTCTCCCACACCACCACACAGCCATGTCAATAACAGGACTCAGTGAGAGCTCCCTAAGCTGCTCATTTCCTGGAGAGATGTGGGAATCAAGGTCCAAGCAGCAACTAAAAAGGAGCATAAACTGCTTTTGTGCTGAAGCTAATGAAACCCAGAAACTACGCACCGTGATCTTAAGTGAATTTCTAAAACATATTGAGAAGTTCTTGGAGAGTAAATGAGGCATACAGCAGTCAGCAGTGGGGACAATGGCCACCAGAACAGACAGCACAGCCAGCCATTAAACACTTACACAGACAAAAGGAGGAAGACAAAGCATTCACATGACAGTTTGCAAGGAAAGTGGAGTGGGATTCAAAATAGTCAAATATTCAGTAATGAATGTTTCAGTAATTTCAGTATTTTACTATTTCAAATAGTAAAATTTCAGTAGTGAAAGCATTTGCTTGTCATCCACTGCATGACAGCTGCTGTCATGGGCATTAGTGACCCATGCCAGGAATTCCCAGAGTAAGGCTCTACTCCTGCAGGGGGGGAAAGTTTTTCTCGGTTTGTTAATGTTTGCCTGGTGTTGTCCACAAAATTAACTACAGGCAAAAACCAGTCACAGCATGTGTACATGCAAGGATGAGATTTGCACACTAAATCAAGCAGTTACAGGTCCCAGGGTTGTTCCCATGCAGCACTGAAAGTGTGAACAACTCCCCAGGAGAAGAACATCACAGCTATGCTGTGGCCAGACAAGTCTTATTGCCAGAAGTAATGCTCCTTTATTAGAGGAAACATGAGAAATGGGGAGTGAGAGGGAAGATGCTTCTGAGATATTCCTTCTTCAGGTTAGATTCATGGGCCTTAATATCTAGTTGGTTGGGGTTTTTTGTTTGGTACCTTTTTTCTGAGTACTGGTTGAACCAATACGTGGCATTAGCACTCCCTGAGACATTTTTTCAGATCTTCTCCTGTTCTGTCAAGTGTCATCCCCTAAAATCTCAGTTTATATATGACCAATAAAAACTCTAATGAGTTTGGCACCTAAAAATCTTTGATAATTCATCCTGTGCTGGCTTTGCTCAGTGCAACAAGAATTTAAAGGACTTTCACTCTTTCTTGTCCTGGCTGCCAGGGACTGCAGCAGTAGAGAACACAAGATCTGAGAGGAAAAGTCCCTCTGGCAGAGTCCAAGTGGCACAGAGAGAACAAGGGAAGAGATACAGTGGAATTCTCAGGGACAGGGAGCTGAGAGAGATGAGGACCCTGGGGGAAAAGGATGGGTTATGATGTTGATTCCACTGAATAATCGTTCACAGACCTCTGTGAGCCATTTGGAAACAGGACCTAAATGTAAAATAATACAGTCTGGAAGGGAAGGATATGGTTTCAAATAGCCTTTGTGAGCACACTGGAGCAGTTATTTTTCATAATAGAGCGCAGCATGGATTCTCTCTCTCTATGGGTGCTCTGGGTGAGATAAGTAACACATCCAGAGGATCGAGGATGACTTTCCTGAATGCCATTTTATCTCCATCACCGCCAGTGTAAGTTCCCCAAAGCCATGGCCAGAGATGACAATCCCAAAGTGCAAAGCCTTGCATGAAGGGCCTGTGCCAGCCCCATGCCTGTGCCTCACACAGCTACAGCCTCAGCTGCAGATAAACACCTTTCCTCAGCTCTGATCTCTTGTGCAGGCATTTTTACAGTGCTGTGACAAAGAGGTATGAGGAACTTTGTGCCACAGTGCCAGGACTTGCGCTAGCAGGGCCCTCTGCCACTGGAAAAGGTCCAGATGATGACCTGATTGCACAATACCGTGTACACCAAAATCACAGGAGCTACAGAGGGGCAGGTTACACCCAGCAGCAGCAGCCAGAACAAGCAGCTTACCAGCAGCAGCAGCGTATATTGTAACAGATCTCTGCCTTTCCTGTCACTAAGCCACATGAAGCATTTGCTGTAGAATTATTCTTACATCTCTTCTGTTGATAAGCTACTTAGCAAGGTGGAGCTGAAGCTAATCTGAGCGCTGTATGAGAGATGTGATGTGCTATTGCACTGTGCTGCTGTTTGATACTTGGTTGCCTCTTCCCAGGTACCTTTTGTGAATTGCAGCTGCTATCTCAAAGGTAAATCCTTGGGCCCATGCACGGGTAGTAAAAAGACCCTGAAAGCAGAAGCATCTCCTGAGCAGAAGGAGGGTAAAACATTTTCTCTTAGTTTGCATCTGAGAGCAAGGGAAGGGATTTGGTGTCTTTAAACAAATTCCTTCTGAACTGCACAAGGAAGCAATAAGATTCTGTTTTGCTCAAGTGTGATAAATGACTTATTAATACATAAAACTTATTTCTGAAGGAGAAAGTTTATGAAAATATATCAGGCACCATTCCTGCAGTCATATGACTGATATTGCACGGAGCAGCCAATGTCTTGCAATTATTTTCTTCTTTAAATCTTTTGACAGTCTAAAATAACTCAATCAGGGGTTTTCAACCACTAAAGTTTATAATTTCAAGGTTTTCCCCTCCTCTAATCAGCAGTTTTATAACCTACTGCTCTTCCTTCAAAAAGAGCTGGTGATGATCAGTGTTTATTCTAAACCATTTAAGAAGGCAGCTGTTTATTAAAGTGCCAACAGCTATGATTGATTTCTGATGCTCATGAGTGCATCTGTTTTCTAGTTAATGACATCATTGCAAGCAAACAGATACTGCAAGCTGGGGCTCTAATGGAGAAGTAAAGCAGCCATGCCTTCTCTATAAAAAATAAATTTATTTCGCTCAGAAAAAAAAAAAATCTATTAATATGTCAAATGTTCGAGTTACATTCCTGCCAATTGGCATTCTTATATACAACTGGCATTTCCTTGAAAAGAATCTGTGGGTTAACAGTGTTTATATTAAAATCTTTAAGGAGGACATCTGTTAGTACAAATTCCAAAAGTAGTGACTGATTTATGATCTAGTAAAACACATCTGTACAGGGTAAAAAAAAGACTGAACTGCAGCAAAACCAACATCTGTCATCAGGCAACTACAGGCCTCGAGAGTGAATGGAAAATGGGAGTGCTGCAGGTTGGGAGGGTCCCCCGTAATTCTCCTCTTTTTGTGGTGTTTGAGATAAGGAATAAAAATGAGTATACTCCAAGCTCCACTGAAACTTGCAAAAGTAATAGCTTTTTAAACCTCATTTCTTAGGACCGAATTCTATCTGGTATAAACCAGCTCACTTTTTACTGGCTTTACCTTTTCCTGCCTCCTCAAGAATGCACTGCAGGCCACAGTGCTGTCAAGAAAGCATTGATGGTATCTCTTTTAGGAGTCTCTTTTTAACATAACTTTATTTTTCTTAAAGAAAATATAAAGAGCATATGCAACCATTTCCTTTGCAATTCCTTGTCTGCATCAAACAGGGACGTGGAGCGAAAAGCGCTGCTGCCTCCCTGCCTCCTCCTGGAAATCTCCGGGAAATGGTTCATATTTTATGGCAAACAGGGTTTGATGTGCTCAGAGAATGAGGCCAAGACTCAGAAACCCTGAATTTGAAGGGCCTGTCCTGACCAGAGCTGTTGCTGGGTCTCTGTGATGTGTTGAGAGGTAGAGAATGGGCTCATCTTCACCAGGGGCTCTGCCTTGGTGCTGCCCCAGCTCCATCTCCTGGCACTTCCTCCAGGAGTCCCTTCCCTGGCTCTCTGCTCACTAAATGCCTCTTTTGGTGTGTGCCCGTTTTGCCTGACTCTGCAATTTGAATCGAATGAGAGGCACTAGACCTTCAAAAGCAGCCATTTAAAATTCTGCACACCAGAAAAAGAAAGGGGTTTTTTTTCAATATCAGAAATAGTGAAATCAAACTTTGAGGCCTGAAATAAAGCCTTCAGTTTCCTTGGCTTTGAGCCCTTTTTTTATTCTTCCCTGGCTCTTGACCTGAGTATCAGCAGCTTCTGAAATTTGGAAATATTATTCTGCAGCGATGCCTGCTTTCTCCCTGCTATTTCATTGTCTCTGTGTTTCTTTCTGCCCGCATTCTTCCACTGGAGCACCAGGGAACAGCACTGTTCTCCTCACAGAAAGCAGGAGGTGACCTGTGCAAAGCCTAATGAGCCTAACCTCATTCAGGCTTAAATATTTAACTGAGACTAAATTTAACCCTACCCAGCCAGTTTTCATTCTTTGTTATTTTCTAACTTCTCTCTTCAAATAATAACTCTGAACATCATATCCTTTCCTAACTTCACTCATAAATTCAATCCACCTACAGATAGTCATTCCCTATTTCCTCTTCTTATGTCTTGAAATAATTAGAGGTGGATATAAGAAACAGCAGAAGGCACTGGCGAGTCACTTGACTTTCAATCCACGGTAAAGCTGTCAATGATTGCTTTTTTGGTTGAGATGGTAAATGCCTTCATTTTACCCCAAAGAGGCTTCTTGCAGCACAGTTTGATCCAAAAGTGGCAGAAGCACCAGATCCTTATGGGCACCATAAGAGAGCTTGGCACTGGACATCACTACTGCTTTATGTAACAGTTTGAAACCTGCAGACCCTTAACTTGTCTCATTAATGGCTCCATGTGATCATTCCCCACTAACAGTGGGATAATAAAATTCCATTTGTTCCAGAGAGAGGTTTTGTGTGCATTATTGACATTAAATGTAATCATGCAGCTTACAATGAAATGCTTCAGTGTGATCACAGATCTGACATCTGGAAGCCTGGCTACTTATTTGAGTTTTCCAATAGGGAAATAAGCCTAGGGAATTGCCTGGGAAATCTCCCCCTGTGCCTTCAGGGAGTTTTGAGACACGAATAACCTTTCCTGTGATTAGACTGGAAATATTTAACATGGAGGGTAAATAAATATTTTGCAGAAGGTTTAGATAATTCATACTATCAAATCAGCGGACTCATTTTGCGATGTTTGATACCATTTCATTATATTAATTAGATAACATATTCAATAATGAAAACCAGCTTCTTACAGCTTTGGAACGAGCAAAAAAAAATTGGAGTTGTTTCCTCACGACTTTTCTTTTTATAGCTATTTTTAATTTGCTCTTCATGAAACTTAGGGGAGGAATTCTAACCCTTGACCTTTCCCTACAACAGCTTAGTGCATTATGCTGCCCTTACTCCACGGGTAAGTGCTTTTCTAAGCATCCCTGATGCTGAATTTGATATCCTAAACATTTTCATTAAACTCATTTTTTGGGGCACGCATTATCACCTCAGGTGGCCGAGCAGCGAGTGCAGGTCCCGCTGTGCTTGTGCTCAGCAGGCGTCCGTGTGCTCGGGGTACGCGGCAATTATCCAGCAGAGCCCTGGGAAAGGTGCAGCGCAGGAACGTGTGGGATGAGTTATGGCTGGGGAATTTCCTTGCAGCAGGCACAGCAATAGCACTAGAGCTGATTAGATCGTTTGAGGAATTATACTGACAAGTTTTTAAATCCTGTCATTTCGCTGCCGTCATTTCCCCACAACACGAAGGTTTGGGCTGCGGGTGATGGACACACAAACAGAGTAAGATCACAGAATCAGAGTCAGCTAGGTTGGAAAACATCTCTGGGATCATTGAGTCCACCCTACGACCCAACACCTCCTTGTCAACCAGACCACGGCACTCAGCGCCACATCCCATTGTTCCTTGAACACCTCCAGGGACGGTGACTCCACCACATCCCTGGGCAGTCTGTTCCAATGTCTAATCACCCTTTCTGTGAGGAAATTCATCCTGATGTGCAACCTCAACCTCTCCTGGTGCAGCTTCAGACCCTGTCCTCTTGTCCTGGGAGAAGAGCCGACCCCACCTCCACGTGTAGGAAGGTGCCCCTGCACAGCAAGGCTCTGCAGCGCAGAGACAGAGGTTGCATTTCCACAGGGGTTTCGTGGTAATGGTAATCAACAGATAAAAACACCAGAGGGACGGAAATGTCTTAAGGAGACTGAACTGTAGGAAATCACGACCCATTAATTCTGCTGCTCAGAGAACAACTGAGGATTTTCACTTATTTCCTGTCTCATTCTCAGGTGACATATGGCCGGGGTTTCTGAATACAGTCAGCATTTAAACATTGACTGTTAAAGAGAAAACACTCTCATTATTTCAAAGCTTCATAGAAGATAATTTAACTGCCCAGTTTCCTCTGAATTTGAGGTGGGGAATTGCCAGCTCTCCTTAAGCAGCTGACCAGGGCACCCGACAGATGCACTCAGAATTAGCACATTCTACACTTTCAGTGCTGCAACTTGAATAAGAAGCAATAAATTATTTCTGCAGCCATCAAATTAGCAATGTCTTGTTGGTTTTGTTTGTTTTTTTTAAATTCCTAGTACAGAGAACATACAAGTTCAAGATGAGAAGAAAAATGTACAAGGTAAATGTATTAGTGTGATCCCTAAAGCACCCAGCACCATATGCACATGTTTGTGAGGGATTCTGCTCCAGTCAACAACTCAAACAACACATAATTTCTCTGATCCTGGTTGATCCCTGGAGAAACACTTGCAGGTCGCTGTTTAAATGAGGAGAAAATTAGTTATAAATCAACTTAATTTTCAAATATATTAATCCAAAGAGAACCCAATTTTGTGTGAAATGGTAGCATTTAGAGAGCAGTATAAGTAAATCTCAGTAAGAAACCCCCTTGAGTTTAATCTTAGCTGTCATCCAAACTGATATTGTCTTTCTCATTTTCCAGGTCTCCAAGTGTTGGCACTGATACAGAACACAAAGGTATAATTAATCATAAACAAAATATTTACATTTTTGTACATGTAAGTATGATGGAATATTTGATTTTCCCTTTCTTGTCTGACTTTGGATAAAGTATAGGCTATGAAGAATAACTGTTACATGCAATTTCTGAGGCCTTGCATTTCTTCTGAAAGGAAATGGTTTTACATCAGAGTAAGGTGACATGGTTGCTTTAATGTCACAACTTCTAACCATCAAGAATAAAGGTTTGAATTTAATAACATATTTCTCTCTGTTCTGCCACGTACCCGCTGAATGAAAAACAAATTTGCAACTGTGCCCTGCACTGGTACACAGGAACACTCACCCCCACTCCTCTCCCCAGGGAGCTCGGTAACAGTTGTACCTCTGAAAGGTTTTTCCTTGCATCACAAAACTACCACACAACTCATCCCAATCAAGCTGTGTTCAAAAGAAAATGAGCTGCTTTGAAATGGTGACAGAGCTGCTCCTTTCCACAGCTTAGGTGGAGAAGGAAGCAGAAAAAGTTTTCTAAGATCCTACCCTTGTGCAAGCAGTTATTGGCAGAATTTCTCAGGAGAGGGATGCACTGAGGGGGCTAATCCTGCAAAGCACTGGCTCTACTCGAGTGGAGAGAGCTTGCCAGGGATGCTCAGCCTCTCACAGAGCAGACTCCAAGTGACAGCACGAGAACAAAATGACTTCAAGGTCAGAGAGATGCAGAGAACGTAAATCTCTGCACGCTCCAGACGTTGGCTCTGCACAGTGCCTATATTTCACATTAGAAGTTGCCACATCATTTTTATAACAATTTTTGGGAAGGGGGGGAATCAGCAGAAATACAAAGCAAATAAGCTTCAAAGACAAGAAAGTCAAGGTTCCAGAAAAGATATGTACTGAATCAGAGACAATTTGGACTCTACAGCTTTCTCATTAGCTGGAGGACAAATTCTCCTCTCTTGTCCTGTTACAGAGTTAATGAGTAAGGTCGGCTACAACTGCCTGACTGAAGCCAGCACTTTTTTATATCAATATGCAGCGTGTTGGTACTGAGGGATGTGCTTTTATCTCTAAATGCAACAGAATATAAAAAAACATTCATAAAGCAACAAACCAACCCCTGTGGTAAATCCAGACCAGTACTGGAGTGACACACAGCTGGTCCCAGGGATGATGATGTCTTCCCAGAGGCAGAAGATCCAGTGATTAAAGCACACAAAAAGGGCTGAACATCTCATCTCACCACTGATTTACTGCGTGACCCTCCCCACCTCCTTTCAAGCAAATTATGCAGTCCCTGTCACTTTTTTTTTACCACATGGTCAGGAAAATACTATTCCCACGTTTCTCTAGCCCACACAAATTGTGAGAACCAATTACCATTCGTGAAATGCTTTGAAAACACATTGTCTGGGCACAACTAAAGGAGAGAATGGTAATTACTCATAGTTTTCATTTTCCAGCACATTTGAAACAATTTTCTGTGCCTCAGCTGAAGTGATCACACCCAAATCTGATCTCCCTCAAACCCCTGCTTTCAACAGGGAAATATTACAGTGCAAATGTGTAAAAAAAAACCAGAGAAGTCTGAGAGCCTCCAGTAAATACGTTGGCTGTTAGATAAGATGAATTACAAAGTTATTCTCTTGAGCATTTAGATTTACAACTCTTTCATCTAATTGAAGCCATTCACATACAGCTCGTGTAGTGTCCTTTGGATAATGATGAACTAAAGTGTGCTAAATACTTGAAAAGCAAAGATTTTCCTCCCTGAAGGAGAGGGAATTGTATCTACAAATACATTTATACATACTTATATATAAAACACAGCCAGATATACGGGAGTTTATAAAGACAAAAGTGTTACAGAGAAATCAGGTATCTATAGTAACAAGATGCTGGTATTCTAATGTCACTGTGCTTCCTCATAATAGGGCCATTAATGAAATAGTTGTTTGATGTTCCATCACATGTAATGATAGCTTTTTGTGTCCTAAGTAGACAGCAATACAGATGTGTGCAGATATAAATATTGTTATTGTCAAAAAACTCCTCAGCAGGGCCATTAGAAAATCCCATCATTCCAGCCTCGCTTTCTTTGATTTATAGTTGAAATATTCCCAATCTGCACTCAACAGCAAAAATTCCTGCAATTCTGAGAATGCAACGGTTTCCCATTTGCTGCAATGTAAACAAACAAACAAACAAAGATAAAAATCCTTAACCTGCTGAAAAGAGTTTATTTGCAATATGGAACTGTTGAATGAGAACAGGGACACCCTATCACATTTTAGGGCACATCCTGCAAACTTGCTGACCCTGGAGTACTCTTTCACTCCCTGGAAAATCTGTACTTCACTGCCATAAAACTCTTTACGTGATTTTTTTAATCCAATAAGAGATAAAGTCTAGTTTTGGGTAAGGATTATTCACTACAATATTCTTTAACTTCTTAAAGAATTTGTATTTCTACTTTTTCCTATGCAACCACTGCTTTTTTTCAATCAGCAGATAAAGAAAAATCCCCTCACATTTGGACAAATATCCTTGACAGATCAGACTGTCTCACCCTTGGCTGGCAGGAATTTACACGTTGCAACACAAACACCTTGCTTTCTTTCTTTTGGTTGTAAATTAGAAAAAAAAAAAAAGTCAGTTTTAAAGCCTCAGACGTGAAGGTGAAATAAGGTTCTCTGTGGCTCATTTGTACCAACACACATTAAGAGTGTTTAATGCTGGGCTCATTTCCACTTTTCTACCCTCCAAGGCCCGATGCTGTAATTTCTGGAAGAGAAGGAGCTTCCTGCTGTTCCCAAGCCCTAAGCTGAGGAACAGATCAGCTCGTGGGGTATTTACGACAGCTCATTCTGACATGTGAGGCTTGGCAGCATCATATCCTCCTCTTCAGCTGGACTTGGAATTTCTGTGACAGGCAGTAACTTGTTCAACAGTATTGCTATACTTATTTTAGGTCTGTTTTAAAGAAATGAGAGTTTGGAAAGGATATTTACTGCAGATGGTGGATTCTAAGGGGTCACACACATGCTATAACAAACTGTTTTTAACAAACAAGTGGTTTGTCTCCTGTTTTCCAAACAGGTTTATAAGGAAGGCTTCAATTTGGCTCTTAAATTCTGCTTTGTTTCTAAAGCACTACTTCTCAGCTTCAAAAAATGAGAACAGCACCTTGAAAACAAAAGCCAACATGTTCAGACATCCATGCAAAGGTAAAAACAAACACCTTAGAGACAGAACAAAATCAGTATGTGCAATTCATACAAGTGTGTTCCAAGGAGAATGACATTACAGAGAAGCACCTTTCAGTCTCCAGGACATTCTCAGAAGTGTCACAGTTCTGCCTATTGTCCCTGCATGGTGATGGCTCCTCCTCCCCCCCACTACAGCTGCAAACCCACTTTGCAGTGATATGCTCTTAAATTCAGTGCCCCGAACAGACTGATCAGCTCTTCTAGCAGGGAAGAGCACTAAAGCTGCTCCAGCTTCCACGTGCTGGTCTAAAGGGAACCAAGAAGATGCAGCAACCTGAGCCCTGTCCAGGGTACTGGTGCATGGGAGAGGCTCCTTTTCCACCGCTGGCAGGAGGGTGCCCACCCTCAGAGCTGGGCAGCCCTGTCACTGAGAGAACTGGGGCATTAAATGTCTGCAGCACCTTCTGGCTGCAGCTCCTCATGATTGTCCTCACACACTTATTCTGTATATTTGGCACGGGAGTTATTCTATTGAATTTTTATCTGCTAGAGAATTGATTTTGGAAGAGTGTTGTAATACTGAAATTAATGCTTATTAAGGAGGACACACTTTTTCTTCACTGTCCTGCTGCACATATGTGCATATATTTCTGCAGGAAAAGGCAGTGACCATGTTGCCAAAGCAAAAATGTGTGAAGAGCTTTTAGAACAAAACAAAAGACGGATGTCTTGCTATGTAAAACACATCCTTACTAAGGACATTTTCACCTTGAATCCCATCAGCCCTCACTTTCGGACGAATTCTGTTATTGTTTGTGTGCACTCAAACAGCAAAGGACGCTTTGCACAGCTACAGCTTTATAACTGTTTGCCCTTGGCCCAGGCCCACTGGAATAAGTAGAACTGGTAAACATCCTGCTCAAACAATGCATTTCTTTTGTTACCTGAGTTTAAAATGTTATGAGCCAATTTTTTTTTTTTCTGAGTAATTATAAAGCATTCTCAGTTTTCAAACCTTTATGACATATAGCAAAATATGACTTACAGCATAGAAATAATAAGAAAAGCTCTCTAAAAATGCATAGCCTCCTGCATGTTGTAAAAATGCCTCACACATTCATTATATCTCCCACTAGAAAATTATATCCACGGTATGCTTTAATGAAGCTGGAGATGGTTTCAACACCTAGGCTGTTGAGAAGGAAAACTATTATACTCCTGTTGATAGAAAGAGGCAAGCTTTCAGCCATTTAGCAGCTGCAACAGTTTCAGACACAAAGCTACCCTTTCCTTATAAAAAGGGAAAATTAAAGACATTGTGCTGATTTGATTTATCAAATATGGGTAACTAAAAAAAGGGGAGATGTGGTGGTGGTGTGAAGAAAAGCCATAACATGTCCAGAGCACTGAAATACTGAATTTGGAACACACAATTAATTTTAAATACAAAACCATCTTTATAATAAGTGCATAACAACATTATAATAGCATTAAATAATCCTTTGTCCAAAAGCCTGGAAACCATAATATAGAGTCTAATTGACAAGAACTCAAATTCACTTATCTAGAAATTTATTTAAGCCAGGCACAGCTATTTGGCCCATCTAAAGGTATAAGGAGAGTGTGCAGAGCAAGGCCTGTGGGTGTCTCTGCAGAGGGAAGAGCACTGGAAGGGGTTGGACACAGGGAATTCTAATGCCCAGTATAGGATTTAAGGTTGATAAAACGTGACAAAACCATATTGAAATATTTTGTTGCTTTTCGTTACCTTTGGAAAAGTTTTCAATTATTCTTGCACAGGACCAAATAAAATTCCCAAAGGGAAGGTACTCCTATAGTACATTAGTCCTAGAGTACTCAATTTTTACTACATAAAGCAGAATTCAAGATCAGCAACTTTGCACCAGCACTAAGTTCGGTTTATTTCCTTACATGCTTTCCTAAAAGTCTAAACGCAGCAAGCAGGTATTATAATTATCTCTGTAGAGATTAATTGTTATTAAGACTTTACTTGGTTCTGTCATGAAATGTAAATATTTTCCTTGAGTTAAGCCAGAAGTAAATCACAGCATCACATTTGATGTAATTTCAATGAGGTGTTTGTGGCATCTCTGAATTGCGGGGGGAATATAAAAGTGAAATGTTGTCTGAGAGTGGTTTATTGCTGTGAAGCTCCTCTCTGCATCTTTGTTCTCTGCTTCCACACCTTTTTTTTTCTCCCAGAGAGCTAAATAATGTGTGGTCAGGAATTCTGCAGTCTGTATTCAAACAGGGCTGCCTCTG